>CATIWF010191220.1:0-25976 GCA_949630135.1 Balakata baccata
ATCATGGACTTTCATTAATCAGTTTAAGATCTATATCAATTCATATGCAAATGAATACTAATATAATGAAAGAATGCCTTTATGAATGTGTACACTAAGTGCTTAAGGCGATTGCCTTTTGGGCACATCTCTAACACCTCCAAATCAAGAGCCTCCAAAGGCAAAGAGGTGGCTACTTCTACCCAATTGTCCTCCTTTCAAGATATCTTAAATGCCTTCTCCAAGGAGGAAAAGAAAAGATATGCCAATATAAACTCTAAAAAGTTCATTTCAAATAAAACTCTCAATGTTAAAGATCTTGACAAGTTGGGTGTCAAAGATGAAGTTTTGGGCACTCTTGAAAAAATGGGGCAAACCACATTTGTCATGCCTTTTGAAGATAGCCATGATGAACTCACTATTGAGTTCCTTTCCACTCTCCAAGTCATCAAGGATGCCTATCACCCTCTTGGCTACTATGGGCTCCAATTTCGTCTCTTTGGCCAACTACAAGAAATGACAAAGCATCAACTTGTTGATGCCTTTGGGTTCAAAAAGGAAGGCATCATCAATACACAAACCATGCATCTCTCTCCTCTTGATGTATGGAAAGAAATTTCTCTTGAAACTAGGCTTGACAAGAGATCAAATGCCAAGCACATCAAGACCCTATCTCACTTCATCCTCCATAGAATCATCACCTTCACCATCAATGTAAGGAGTGAAAGCAATGAGAAAGTCACCTATGAAGACCTTTTCTACCTCTATGCCATGGTTCACAATCGGCTTACGGACACGGCCCATCTTCTTGTAAGGCATCTTAAACAAATGACAACTGAAAATTGTGCACTTCTCACTTCCTCTCGCTCTCAATATGAAAGCTTCTTGGATATCTAATATCTCTTAAATTGCATGGCAATTGGAAGACCATATAAGGATGTTGACTCCTTCTTCTATACCTTTGGGGAACATGGTGTCCAAAAATCCATTCAAGAAGCCATAAGGAAAAGGGCAAGACTTTCAATAGGAGGAAAAGGCCTAAGTGCACAAGAGATGCCACCACCACCTCCTCAACCACAACAACTTACTTTGCAAAGTCTTTATGACTTTCAAATGCAATCCTTCACCACTTTAAAGGATATGATGCAACTTCTCCACATTGATATTCAAAGCATGTAAGGGCAACTCAATTTGAATGTATGTACCCATAGCTTTGAACAAGCCCCACCATTTGAGGGGGAGCAAGATGAAGAGGAAAAAGAAGGTGGAGATGAAGAGGAGGGTAATGATGAAGAAGGAGCTGATTAGCTTAGAATTTGTCTCACATTTTCTTTTTGTCTATCCATGATTGTGTACTTTATTTGCTTCATTAATAAAATTGTCTTTGTCTTCTTTATATCCTCTAAATATCTCATCCTTTTTTATATTGACAAAGGGGGAGAAGCAATAACTCAGCAAAAATTTAAAATTTAAACTTTCCCAATTATGTTGACTTTTGCTATTTAATATGTTTTACATCTTCAAATGATATGAAACTTTGAATACATATTATAAATATGTCAATTTGATTATAGAACTATCAATTTGATATTTTTGCCTAGTTTGATTGTCAAAATAAAAAAGGGGGAGATTGTTAACCTTAGGGTGATTGCTCTCTATTTTGATCTTGACAATCAAATTAAATATTACTAAGATCTTTTTTAAGTGTTGTTTTGATAGTGTTCAAAGTTTCAGCACATTTGGTTATGATTTCCTCATTAAACAACTCAAGCATTTCCTAGAGAACTGTAACTCCCGATCGGGACAAGAATCTCCTTACTGGGACACAAGTACAGATCGAGAAGTAATATGTCCAGACCGGAAAAATGTTGCCTCCAAATGTTTCAAAGTTCTAGTACCAAAAGCAGACCGGGACAGGATATGTCCCTACCGGGATATGTGTTTTCCAGACTGGGACAAAAATGTCACGATCGGGACTGTAGTACAAACCAAGCAAAACAAGTATCCAGACCGGAAAACTCTACAGGATGATGATCCAAAAGTTCCAATAGCAAAAGTAGATCAGGACATGGTATGTCCCGACTGGGACACTTAGTTTTCCGACTGGAAATGGTTGCAGTCCCAATGGCACATTCAAAAAGATGTGACCATTGAAGATGAGACACCACCAAAATGTGCCACATTATCAGAAAGTAAAAAACGCTCTTAGTCAAACTAACTTTGGTCCCCATCGGGAATGGTGGTCCCGATCGGGACTCATTCAAAGTAAAGAAGACCCAAGTTCCTAGCAATAGCATCATCGGGCAAGTCCCGATTGGGACAATAGAATAAAAACTAGCCGTTGGGCATTTCAGTCAATTAGAAGCTGCCACGTATCAAAATTGGGCATTTCCCGACCGGGAAAGCATGGTTCTCGACCGGGACACTTCTCTCTGCAAACTACATTAAATGCACTTGTAAGATAACGTTAGAAAGAGTTATGGCACCACTTTGTAACGGCTCATTGGTAGGTAATCAGTATAAATATCTTACCAAAAGGGCATTTAAGAAGATCCAAAGCTTAATAAATGCCAAAACTATTGTAATTTATTTTCTCAATCTTTCCATTAATTGTTTTGGGTAAGGGTTCAAGTGTTAATCTGAAAATACTTGGGTTGTCTTGTAATTGGGTAGTGTAAGCCAAATTACAAGGAATTGGTTGTTGTGTGAGCCATAAAAATACAAGGAAATTTTGGGTTGAGTGTTAGCCTTGATAAAACACCTAGTTGGGAGTGAGCTAGTTAAAACTCCAAAATTGTAATCTAAGTGATTAGATTAGTGGATACCCAATCTAAGTTGGGGAGAGGAGTAGGGTTAGAAAACGTTTGAACCTCTATAAAATTTGTGTCTCAATATTCTCTAACTCCTTCTACTACCTTGTAAGTGCAAAATTTTTAACTTCCCACCAATTCATCCCTCTCCTCCTCCCCCACCCCCCCTCTCGGTGATTGTTTGGGCAACAGAAACTTTGAAAACTATCAACACAATACTAAATGAATATGTTAGTAACATTTAATTTGATTTTCAAGATCAAAACGGAGAGCAATCACCCTAAGGTTAACATCATGTTTAGACTTAGTATCTTAAAATGTGACTTACGTAATTTGATCACATGTATCTTATTTCATGCACCACATCTTTTAATTCAATAAAATTTTGCCTTGTTTTTATTTATCTCTTGTATTTGTGTGCCTTTTGTGATTGATGTATGTTAGCTTCTTTTCCATCTTACCAAAAGGGGTGAAAAATGTTAGAAACTTAAGAAAAAAAATTGAATTTTGGATTGGTAACTAAGTAAAAAAAAAAAGTATTGACTTTTAACAATTTTGCTTGACTTAATTATTTAACATACAAATGTATTTAGATTGCCTAAAAACTTTGAATACATGTATTTCAATACTTGAATGTCCCTTATGCACTACCAATTTATTATTTTTGCTAGTTTGATTATCAAAATTAAAATGGAGAGATTGTTGATCTTATGGTGATTAATCTCTATTTTGATCTTGACAATCGAATTAAATGTTACTAATGTCTTCGTCTAGTGTTGTTTTGATAATATACAAAGTTTTAAGTCAATTGAACCTAATTTATTTGGTGAACAATTCAATTTTATGCTAAAGATGTGTAAGTTCCAATCGGGACAAACAAATCATGACCGGGAGACATTTCCGAACCAAGATTATGGCATCCAAATTGGGACAAAAGCACCTTGAGTTCCCTTGAGATCCAGTAGCTACTACAGGCTAGGAAAGGTGATGTACCAACTGGAAAAATTGATGTCCTGCTCGGAAAACTTTCTCACGATCGAAAAATTTAAAAAGACATGACTATTAGAAGTCGCCTTCACCAAAGTGTGCTATGTCATCCCAAAAGTCATAATGGCCAAGTTTGACTTTCAAACTTCACAATATAGAATGGTTTTCCAATCGAGAAGTGCTTGAAGTCAACAATCCAAACATTTCAAGTCAAAGTTTCATGAAGAAGTCAAGCTTGGGAAATTTGTTTCATGAGTAGGAAAGTTGTTTGAAACTAGTTGTTGGAGCCAAGATTCAATTAGAGAATGCCACGTGTTATTACTCGGTGGACAAATACATTTTCCGACTAGGAGTGCCTATTTCATGATCGGAAAAGTCACTATGTTGATATCATTTAATGCTTTTGTAAGAGAACATTAGAAAGAGTTATGACACCATTTTTATTAGCAAATTGATGGGTAATCTGTATTAATACCCTACCGAAAGGCCATTTATTATAACTAACTAATTTCTAGGTACCAAAACTCTTATAATTTTAATTCTCATCTTTTAGTCATTAGCTCTTGTAAGGATTCAAGTATTAGCCTTAAACACTTTGGTTGATCTTGTAATAAGGGCTTGTGTGTGTGAGCTAAGTTGCAAGGATTTGATTGTTGTATTGACCATTAAAATACATGAAAATTTTAGATTGAACATTAGCCTTGAAAAAAATACCTAGTTAGAAGTGATATAGTGAAAACTCCATTTGTAATATAAGAGATTAGATTAATAGAACTCTCAATTACGATCAGAGAGAGGAGTAGGGTTTATTAATACCCAAACTTCTATAAATTCCATGTGAAATCTCTTTCTCTCACTCTCTTTAATTTCTTGTCATCATCTATTTACTAAAAATTTTAATTCTGTATCAATTTATCCCCCTTCTTGGTAATTGTTTAGGCAAGAAAGATATTTGAATAACAATATCAACTTATATTGTATGAAAAAATTTACAATATTATTATTTGTTTAAATATTGGAATTGTATTGCTTTTTTTAAAATTAAAATTTTAAAATGGTGCAATAATTGAAGAATTTAGTAAATAATTTAAGAAAATTTAAGTCCAAAATATGTATTTTATTTTTCCATTTTTGGAAAGGGCAAGGGAGCTTACATTCTTCTGCGTAGGACATCATTTGATTGTTTGTCATGCATGCAGTTCATGACAAATTGATAAAAAAAAAAAAAAAAAAAAAGGATGTGTGCTAACTTAGAAATGGTAAATGTAATTGTTTCGAATTACAACAACAATAATAATAATGAATTATTTAAAATATTGAAAAATTACTATTTACCTCATGAGCCTTGACATATTACACAAATATTCCATTGAAGTTTAAAAATGATATTATTTACAACATTTGTTTTATCTCTATTAAACTATCTGGTTTTGTTAAATTTTAAGACATTTATCATTAGTTAGAAAAAAATACGTTAAATCTTAGGGATGTGTTAGTGTAATATGTCAAGCCTTATGAGG
This sequence comes from Balakata baccata, assembly GCA_949630135.1. NCBI lineage: Eukaryota > Viridiplantae > Streptophyta > Magnoliopsida > Malpighiales > Euphorbiaceae > Balakata > Balakata baccata. The sequence continues at coordinate 5,297 of CATIWF010191220.1, forward strand.
ATACTAGTACAGTAAGTCAAATTTAAGGTAATAAATAGTAATTTTTTTTATTTGTCATTTCATCGTCTAACTTTTTTAACATAAAATCTAATAAAATGATAAATTAGTATAATATGATAAAATAAAAAAGACAAATAATATAAGTTTTAAACTTCAGGAATACCAATATATTATATCAAATCTAAGAGAATAAATAATAATTTTTTAAAAAATATTTTAAAAATATTTAATAACAAAAAAATATATTTTTATAGTACTTTTTAAATAAGAGGTCAAATTTTAAAATAAATAATTTGAGATATATGATTTTTATATATTAAATGGATCGTTGAATGGATTAGGGTTAATGAAAGTTAAATAGATATATTAAATTTTGTTATATAGTTAGATGAGTTATAAATGGATAGATTAATGACATACAAGCCAATTCATTTAGACCAAACCCAAAGGCACCCAAAGGCAAAGCCACCCATTTACGATATATTATATCATGGACTCCAATTTATATAGTATTATGGACTAAGACGGCTATTCACACGTGGGCAACACACCTTTATCATGACACCCCATTCACAACGCGCATCCCACACTATATATGGAACCGTTTTTTTTTTCTTAATTATGTAAAAACACAACTCAATCGATCTTCCATTTCTTTAATTGTTCTTTTTATTCCATCACTTAAATATTTTTATCTTTTTATTTTCAATACGATCATGTTTAGCTATAAATTATATTATGAATTAAAGAACAATTAAAGAAAATAATATAATATACATTAAATTAAATACACAATGTGTCTTCCTCAAGAGAATTCAATGTAGTCATACCTATAAATTAAAATACAAAAAAAAAAATCATATTCATTAAATTAAATACACAATGAAATGAAACGAATTTGTATTAATATAAGAAATGAATCTTTATTAATAAACTAATGAACATTTTAATTTTATTCTTATAACAAATGAACATATATCAATTATTAATAAACTTATAATTTATAACAAATAAACATACAGTTTATAAGTTATAGTTTATTGATAATAAACTTATAGTTTATAAGAAATGAACCTTATTAATAAACTAATGAATCTTTAATTTATTTATAATGAATCTATAGATTACAAGAATGAACCTTTATTAATAAACTAATAAAAATTTACTTTATTCGTAATAAACTTACAATAATGAACATATCTCAATAAACTAATGAATCTTTAATTCATTGCAAATGAAACTAGATTTTTAAAAATAAAATAAATATTTATTAATAAATGAATGAATCCTTAATTTATTTCTAATAAACCTATAGTTTATAACAAATAAATTTTTCTCAATAAACTAATGAACATATTTACAAATGTAAAATTAATATTTACAAAATTGTCACAGTATTTGATAATTATGTAAATTTGTTTTATTTATAAAGTTGTCACTGTCTTTTACATGTGTAATGGACCCTTAATCCATATTGCTACTTGGACAAGCGTCATGGTATAACAATCCCCCATTTGCTACCCCTAAATGCCTATAAAACTAAGAGGAAATGATACCAAATCTCTAATTCTAAAGAATTTTTCTGTTTATATCCATATTTTCTATATTTTATGCATATCCATTGGCCATTTGAAATTTTACCCTTTTTCCCGTCAACTTTTCTCATCTTCCATGACAATCCCACTCTCCGACCATTGTTAACTCACCCTCTCAGTCATCTCTGTCATTTTCTCTATCATCTTCATAATAAATTACGAACTTCCCTTTGATAACGTCGTCATCTTTGAAAATTGACGGGCTTGATGATGCAGAAGATGAAGGTTTTGATGGCTGTGAATGAGCGGCCGACTATGACAACGAATTCTCACTAACTGGATTAGGCTCATTGTCGCAGTGGTGAATGAAATTAGATGAAGAAATCGGCTCTAATTTGACGTAAATGGAGATGGCACTGCCTCCAGCTCTAATCCGCTAGAAGCTGTCAGCAACAGTTGCAAGACTTGAGAACAATTATCTGTGGCATCAATTATTTTCCGAAGAGAATTTGATGAGAGGGGTGTAAGAGGTATCAGTTAGCTAGCAAGAAAATGGGAGAAGAAATGGTTATTTGTAAGAGAATATGAAAGATGAAATATGGTGTGCCAAGAATTTTGTATATATACCAAGATAATAACTAATTAAAGTAATTAACTCTTTAATATTATGCAAGCCTACACGTGTAAAGTGAAGATTTTTCTTAGGTTAAATATGGCAAAGTTTTGTTTTTGCCCTTTTCTATTTCCATTTTCTTTTAATAATTGGTTCCAAATTTTATTCTTCACAATTTAGTTTATAGATAAATTTTCTTTAAATGATATATGTTGAATATAATTTACATAAAATATTCAGATAGTATTCACATAATGAGTACACAGTGTATGATATGCTGCATATTATGCTAAAAATTATTGCTGATTGTGGTCCACCTTCTAATTGTATCATTAGAATTACATATAACCCAAGTGTATATATATATATATATATATATTCTATTTTTTTTAATCAAATATGTCTCAAACATCCATATACATTCAACTCACTCCTGCGATGCTCCTTCACAATTGTAAAGGCTCTATCAAACTGTGAAAGTAATTTTATGGGTATATTTATAAGTTAAAAAATCAACATATACTATATTCATGATATTTAACTTATATGTTTACCTTTTACATATATTATATTCGTGATATGTGATTATATGTTTATTTTTTAGTAATGAAATATTTTCCTTTAAAGTAATAATTTACCTTATAAATGCAATATATGGTTATGGTTAGTTGGGATAAATGTATAAATAGTACCAATTATTTTCACTTTGTTACAATTTGGTATTAAATATTTTAATTGTTAAAAATTAGTATCAAATATTTTCACTCTGTTACAATTTAATATCTAAATCAAAATTTCAATAAAAAAGATAATGTGTTAGCCTGTAAAAATGCCACGTCAGCCGATCAACATGTTAGTTCAGTAAGTCAACATGTTACGTCAACTTTCTTGACTAGAATTTTGACTTGGGTATCAAATTGCAATATTTTTAAAAGTTTTGGTGCCAAATTGTAACAAAGTGAAAATATTTGGTACCAATTTGTAACAATTAAAAAGTTTGGTATTAATTTGTAATAAAGTGATAAAAATTGGTACCATTTGTGCAATTAGCCTATGGTTAGTATGTTTATAATATGTATTTTGTGAGATATATATTAAATACATGTTAGGTAGGTAAACAATATATCACATATGATTTAGATATAAATTCATATAACTCACATAAAATGTCTTAATACTCATATAAGATATTGCTCTAAATACACTTAAGATATGATGTGTCAAATATGAAATTAATTTATATATACATAGAATTTTTTTATTATGCAGCCAATTGATTTTTAACTTCATTTACAACATATAATATGCATATAATGTAGCACCCTCTTATCCCACTCTTAAATAGTAAGGTAAGTGAGCATCACTAGCCTAACTATCTTGAAAAATTGGCCAAAGATAAACATTTTTATTTATTATTATTATTATTATTATTATTATTATTATTATTATTATTATTATTATTATTATTATTATCTTACTCTTTTTTTTTCTTTTAATTATACATTCAAAATATACATATATCCAAATAAAAATTTTGCACACTCCAAAATCCTTAACTTGTATCTAGCAATTAAACATATATTAACACCAAAATTTTACTCATTATATTAGTATTACATACCTCAATATATACACTATATGAAAGTAATTTTTGATTATATATTACAAGATTTGAACAAATATACCAAAAATAATTTGAGACTTTAAGCTACTTTTTGACTGGATTCATTTATTCTTCTGACAATCCCTAACTTTTTAATTCCTCTAGACCTGCGTGAGGGAAACCACCCGCACTAAACTACTAATTTAGTGGTGTTTCATAAGATAAAAATCTTACAAATATAATATATACATTTACATATTAATACATGCCACATATATTATACTACATGTATCATAAAAGAATTTTCCATATATTTTCACCTTTTTTATTTAAAAAAATGTAAATAATTATTTTTCTTAGTCAATATGATTACAATATTCTCACCATTATTAAATTTTATTTGAAACTTTTTTTCTTACTTAAGCCCATAACACCTATATCCAAATTCATCAATATGAATACGAAATTGCTATTATCGGTTTCTTAAAATTGCCATTACCGATTTTTTTCTAATAGTGCCATTATTGGCATTAAAATTGTATCATTTTCGATTTTAACAGTTTTGTCTGTGCGCATTTATTTCCTTCTCTGATTGGCATGTTAAACTATCCATTATTCTAGTTCAAGACTAGATGTATTAGGGCTTTGACAATAATGTTAATATTAGTATTATTGTTGCGATTATAATTCCCTTTAATACTTCTCACAAATATATATGTATGAGTTACCAATATCACACATTAATATATGTATCATATGTTCCTATGTACCAGTAAGATTAAAATTTCCAACAACTATCATACATACACATCATACCACACGAAAAAGATCAAAATGCAAATTTTCATGCTTATGGCAAATTCAAATCCTGAGATTGAGCCTCAATTTTGGTCCATTTATAGTTGGATTCAGACCTTATGACCTTCTGTAAACTTTTAAATTATTGTTTTAGCTTCAATTGGCAAAAACAATCATCAAAATCCGAGTTTTCTACTAAAAATTATTGCTATTTTTACTGAGAGATGTTCAATTAATTTTTGTCTAGTATTTTCTTGGCCTCTCTAGATCTGAAATTTTGTAATTAATTTTTGACCTAAATGCAACCTGAATTACAACTTATGTTTTTCATAATATTTTTAGTATTATGAGTTACTTTCATTTCCAATTGGTTTCACACCAATCCAATTACCATAACATGAGTTATTATTAAATTTGTAAAAGTTGTTCCAATGAACTTGAAACAAGGCATCACTTGGACTTATCACAAGTGAATTAATTAATAACCATATGCAATCATGTTTATGCCCAAAATTTTCAGACCTTAAACACATTCATAAATCTCAACATTTTATACCATATTACAGAATTTAATACACAACATTGCAATCCATATTCATAACACACAATTTTCATGGTTATATGGCATATAAGATTTTTATCAAAAAATCACATACCTAATCAGTTCCAAATCTATTCTTTTTCTTTTCTTTCCTTTACTTACTAGATAGTCTTTTCCTTTCCTTTATGCCCCTCTTGATAGCTACTCCTTTACCCATTTGTTTAGCCTTAACATAATAAACTATATTTCATTCAATGTCACATACAACCAATGCTTATACATGAATAATGTCTAATATTTCTAATATTTTTCTATTCTATATCTTTATTTCTTCCTTTTTTTACCTTATTTATATTTATTATAATTAATAGCCATTTACTCTATTCATTACAAACAAATCGGCCCTACTTGTTCAATATTCTTTTCCTTAACATTCATCATCTCTAAGTCACTTATCAACCATTAATCACTTCTAAACATCTTCCCCTTAATTCCTCTTCATTAAGTAGCCCCATACTCATCTACATATGTCTTATTTTTTTTAGTTTCCAACCATAAAATCATCATTCACAATCACTTAAGGATTAATTCCATCATTTTCCAATAAATCAACACTTCACAACACAAGTTCATATAACATCCAAAAAAACCTAATTTTTCAATTCCAAAGATAACAATCAATCACATGGGTCTCAAATAGTAGGAAAAAGGTTGAATTGAAGAAGAAGAAATTCACCTTATTGGTTCTCCAAGTTGGCTGAATGCCTTACTACCTTCTCTTCTTTTTTCTCTTCTTTCCTTCCTTCTCTCTTGCTCACTTATGGTGAAAACTCCTTAATTATTTTGTTTTTCTCCCTCTAAACTCTTATTTTCATTCCTTTTAGAAACTTAATTGACTAAAAAATGTTTGGTTAAAGCTAGAGAGGGGGACAACTAAGAAGGAGGAAGAAGGGAAGAAGAGAATAAGATAAGACTGTGATATTTTGGTAAAGAAATGAGGAAATTTCCTCCTACTTTTGACTTTTATACTAAGGTTAAAATTTATGGGTCCTAGTAAATAGCTTAATCCTTCTTCCTGTTAGTTCATTAGTGTTAACCTTAGGGTAATTGCTCTCCATTTTGATCTTGAGAATCAAATTAAATGGTATTAATATCTTCATTTAGTGTTGTGTCGATAGTGTTCAAAGTTTCAACACATTTGGTTGTGATTTCCCAACTGAACAAATCAATTATTTCCTAGAGACGCGTAACTCCCAATCGGAACCATTATCTCCCGACCGGAAAATTCATGTCCAGACCGGGAAAGATAGCCTCTTGGTCTTCCAAAGATCTAGACGTGAATATAGATCGGGACATGCCTTGTCTTGACCAGGAAAGCTAATGTTCCGACTGGGAAAAGTTGTCCCGACTGGGAAGCATTGGAAGCCAACATACCTAGGTTCTTGGCTATGGCATCCTCAAAGAAGTCCTGACTAGGAAACAAGGAGTTTCGATCTAGAAAATCATATAGGGAACAGGAAATAAGGAGTTTCGATCGAGAAAATCATATAGGGACTAGCAGTTGAAGAAAAGGACAAATCCAAGGCTGCCACATATAAGGCTCTGATAGACATATGAATTTCCCAACTAAGAAACATGATTTCCAAACCGAAAAAATGTCTTTGTCAGATAACTTTTAATCATTTATCTTTAGAATGTTAGAAATAATTTTGGCACCATATGTAACAGCTAATTGGAAGGTAAACATTATAAATAGACCTCCAAAAGGCTTTAGAAAAGAAGAGCTTAATTTTTAGTGTGCCAAAACTCTTGCAATTTTATTTCTCATCTATTTTGTAAGAAAGGTTTAAGTGTCAACCTTAAACACTTGGGCATATGTTGTAAGAGTGATCTTAGTGAGAAAAACTCTTATTTGAGTTATTGTGAGCTTGTGAAAAACACAAAGGAACTAGTTGTTATGTGAGTCATTAAAACACAAGAGATTTGGATTTGGTGTAAGCCTTGAGAAAACACTTAGTTGTTGGTGAGCTAGGAAAACTCTCTAGTTGTGAGTTAGCTAGGAAACTCTCTTGTATCTCTAGTTGAGATAGTGGAACTCCCAATTGTTGTTGGAGAGAGAACTAGGGTTTGTTAACACCCGAACCTCTATAAATCCTTATTTGCAATCTTCTCTTGCACCTTTACTTTTTATATTTTATTTGAACATTGCTCAAACACTCAAAGAAATCTATTAAGCCAAAAATTTATATTTGCTACCAATCTAACGCCCCCTTCTTAGTGCACCATCACTCCAACAATTGGTATCAAAGCCTTGGTCTCTCTGGTCAAAAGCTTAAATGAGAGAAAAGATCAAGATGATAAAGGGTGAAGTTAGTGATCATTTCCCCATTTTTAATGGTTTTAACTTTGCTCAATGGAAATTTCACAGGATGATTGGTCCAATGCTCAAAAGAAGGCAAATGGAAGAAACCAAAGAGTAATGGCAATTATCCTTGCCGTCATTCCTCAAGAAGGTAGTCTCAAAGTGTTATATTGTAGAAACGCTCATAGCATTTGGAAAACTTTGGAGAATTATTATGAAGGAACTAAACAAGTGAAGTGTAAGAGAATCTAATTGCTTATGTCTTAATATGAGCTTTTCAAGATGAAATCCTTCGAGTCTATTGTCAACATGACCAATCGGCTCCTTGCTATCAACAATAACTTAAGAAAGGTTGGAAAGCACCTTGAGCTTGAAGACATCAATAACTAGATTTTAAGAAGTCTTTCCATTAAGGAGTACAGGTCAAGAGTCGCCACCATTGAGGAAGCTAATGAAGATTTAAGCACAATATACATCGATGTGCTCATTGGCAAGCATCTAACACATGAGATGGCTTTGGCAAAAGACAAGGAGATGAAGCTACAAAAGGAGAAGAAGGCTTTAGCTTTCAGAGCTTCAACTTCAAAGTATTATGAAGATGAAAGCTCTAGCTAAGAGGAAAGGAGTGAAGAAGATAGTGATGAAGAGATTGTCAATCTTATAAGAAGATTAAAGCTTAAAGAGAAAAAGAGATATGGCAAAAACTCTTGTCAATCCTCCAAGTACTCAAGCTATAAGAGGAGTTCCTACATGAAGCAAAGAAGGCATGAGACTTCAAGTGATGAAAGCTCCTCAAGTGAAGGAGAGTTTGCCGCCACTTACTTCATGGCTCTACAAGAGGACTCAAATGAGGTATGTTCTACATCTCAATCTCACAACAATTTGCTTGACATTCTTGATGATGAGGATGATTTGATTGAAGTCATGAACCTTGAAATTGAGAAATTATAAAAGAAAAGTGTTTTTCATAAAAATAAGTATTTAAATTTGAAAAATGATTTTGATGAGTTACAAAAGATTGTTTTAGAGCTTAAAACATCTAATGAATTTGTTAGGAAATCATTGGATGATCTTTCATCAAAACCTTCAACCTCTTCCTTGCTTAAAGACAATAATATGTTGAAAAATGAGGTTGAAGAGGTTAGAACTCAATTTCAAAATTTTCACAAAGGGAAGAAAAATTTGGATACAGTTATTGTATCTCAAAGACTTCCTCTAGTGAGACATGGTCTAGGCTACAATAAAGCTTCAATATCATCATCTCTACCTAGCCTAATATTTGTTAAGGCTAGCACACCATAAACCTCATCCATTGAGATAATTGGCTCTAAAGTACAAGATAAGGCACACACCAAAGTCACTATTCGAAAGAAGAGTAGTAAAAGCTCACATGGTCTAAGAGGGAAATCTCAAAAGACTAATCATAGCATGCACATAAGGTTACATATACCATACAATATTGTGCTTGCTCACATTCACATTCTTTTCATGTTGTGAAACCTAAACCCCATGCAAAGTGGCAAGAAACATTTAACTCCAAGCAATGCCACTATTGTATAAGAGTTGGGCACATAAACAAGCATTGTTTTATAAGGAAGGCTCGTTGGGAACCTTTTAGAGCTAACCCCCATGGACCTAAATTTGAATGGGTACCAAAAATTGTTTGATTCTTTTATAGGTTACCCATAAGTGGTCATAAGCACATGCTCAACAAAAATGTCTTCTCTTAAGTGATCAACCCCATTAAACTTAAATTTGGCATAAAGTAAGGGGGAGTTACTTAAAGAAGAGATCACAAGAGAAGAATTCAATCTCTATAAAACAAAAATGCCTTAAGATCATGGAATAGTCTTCATATTGAAAAGCATTCTCTAAAATCAATTTTATGCTTTAAGATGATATACTTATCTTAATGTTTTTGATATGTGTTTGTGCGACTAACAATTGGTATCATTCGTTGTTTTCATATTCTAGTTGTGTTTTAGGAATTTTTTTTTATATATACTATAACCTTTTGGTATCAAGTTGTTTAATCTTTTAATTTTCTCTCTTAACTTCTCTCTTTATGCCCTATGTATTTGATCCTATGCTATACTTGCTTATATTCCTTTTTATCTTGACAAAAAGGGAGAAATATGAGAAATATGAGAAAAATGTAAGAACATAAAGGGGGAGAGATCTTTAGAAAACATTGAGATCTAAAAAGTGTGATTTTTTATAATGGAACATGATAATCAAAATGGATTGCCTTGAAACTTGACATAATTATTTTTCAATATGGTAAATTGTTTTTTGTAGGTTCAATTTTATTATTTTTTCTTAGTTTGATTGTCAAAATCAAAAAGGGGGAGATTGTTAACCTTAGGGTGATTGCTCTCTATTTTGATCTTGACAATCAAATTAAATGTTACTAATTTCGTCATTTAGTATTGTGTTGATAGTATTCAAAGTTTCAGCATATTGGTTGTGATTTCCCTATTGAACAAATCAATGATTTCCTAGAGACGCATAACTCCTGACTGGGACCATTATCTCCCTATCGGGAAATCAGTACAGATTAGGAAATCCATGTCTAGATCAGAAAAGACAGCCTCTTGGCCTTCCAAAGATCCAAACACGAATAGAGACCGGGACATACCTTATCCCGACAAAGAAAGCCAATGTCCCAATCGGGAAGTATTCAAAGCCAACACACTTAGGTCCTTGGCTATGGCATCCTCGAAGAGGTCCTGACTAGGAAAATCATATAGAGATTAGCTGTTAACGAGTCTTTGAAGAAAATGACAAATCTAAGGCTGTCACGTGTAAGGCTCCAATTGACATGAATTTTCCAACCGGAAAACTATCTCTGTCAGACAACTTTTAATCATTCATCTTCAGAATGTTAGAAATAGTTTTGGCACTATATGTAACAGCTAATTGGAAGGTAAACATTATAAATAGACCTCCAAAAGGCCTTAGAAAAGAAGAGCTTAATTTTAAGTGTGCCAAAACTCTTACAATTTTATTTCTCATCTATTTTGTTATAAAGGTTTAAGTGTCAACCTTAAACACTTGGGTATAGGTTGTAAGAGTGATCATAGTGAGAAAAACTCTTATTTGGGATGTGTGTGAGCTTGTGAAAAACACAAAGGAATTGGTTATTGTGTGAGTCATTAAAACACATGGGATTTGGATTTGGTGTAAGCCTTGAGAAAACGCTTAGAGCTAGGAAAACTCTCTAGTTGTGAGTTAGTTAGGAAACTCTCTTTTATCTCTAGTTGAGATAGTAAAACTCTCAATTGCAGTTGGGGAGATGACTAGGGTTTGTTAGCACTCGAATCTCTATAAATCTTTATATGCAATCTTCTCTTACTCCTTTACTTTCTATGTTTTATTTGCATATTGTTCAAATATTCAAAGAAATTCATTAAGCCGAAAATTTCTATTTGCCACCAATTTAACCTCCCTTCTTAGTGCACCATTACTCCAACAATTAATTTAATTAATCTTGATTAAATTTTAATTATGGAAAATTTCCTCTTTGCCACAAATTTATCTACTTACAAATTTTTTGCCAACAAATTCGATAATACCGATTTTGTCCATATGGCGATTTTAAATTTTTTTCTAATTCTTGCACCAATCTTTTAATTTCCTAATAATAATATCCATATTTATTTTCCCTTATAATTTATCATTTTTCCATGAGTCCAATTTTAGACTCCGATTAGACCGGTGCGCTCGATTATGGTCATACGTAATTGGAGCCTAAAACACTAGGCATTACATATGATCTACCAATAAAATTTACATAATCAACAATATTTCATATATAATGCAGTAATTATATGTAGAAAATGCAGTAGAGAGTTACTATCTACAAAAGATACAACAAAGGGTTATTATTGATAAGATTTATGTAATCTACATATAATAATAATAATAATAATAATAATAATAACAACAACAATACTGTTACTGCTACTACTACTACTACTACTACTACTACTACTACTACTACTACTATAAGTACCAAGTGGGGGGTGAATTAGTGATTTTTGAATGGAATAGGAAATTAAAAATTTGATCAAAGAAGGGCCACAGAACACAATCGATTTATAAAGGTTTGACCTTCTTAGCCTACTTCCTCCTCAACATTAGTTGATAGTTTCAATTCACTAATAGTCTACTTCAAGGTATAGATTAAACCCTTATAAGCTTAAACCAAGTTATCCAAGTGTTTTTCCAAAGGCTCATACTCAAACTCTTGCAAGTGCTTTTAATTCCTAGCACAACTCATTCAAAAACCCTATTGAATGATTGATTGCAAAATTACTAATGTCAACAACCCAAAGTTCAAGAACACTTAAGCTTTAAAGATTACAAATAGGAATTAAAGGAGAGGTAGTTGAAAAATAATGAATGCATAAGCTCAAGAAGTAATTTTGCACTTAAAGATTGTTCTCTTCTTGTTGAGAGACTTAAATGAAGGTCTTTTATGCTCTCTTAGAAGTTAGAGCTATTGGTGGTGCATTTAATGCATTTATAGCCATTAAGCTATCTCAAAAATGCTTTATGCAGCATTAAATGAAGAGCATCACGGGCATGACTAGTGACCGTCATAGGCATGACTAGGTCTTCGAGTTTGAATAGAAGAAACCTGTCTTTGACAATTACAAGCGTGACTATTACTGACTATGATACTGGGCATGATCCAGGCGGTGAAGTCACTTTTAGTACTTTTGGCTTGTTTCAGACAAAATCATGATGGGCGTGACAAATAGAGTCAAGGGTGTGACTTTGTCTCTAGTTATGATTCTGCTTGTGAGCTAGGCTGTGAAGGCTTCCAGACTTGAAGTTTCACTTCGTCTTCGATTGTCATGGTTATGACTAAGGATGTTCATGGTTCGGTTTGGTAGGTTTAGACCAAAAATTTATAACCAAACCAATAAAATCAGTTTTCAAATACTTCAATCTTTAAGCAAACCAAACAATATTAAAAATATCAAAACCAATACTATTTGGATTTGATTTGGATAGTCGGTTTTATCTATTTGATAAATAAATGGATGAACAAAATAAAAATATCATAAAAATGCAACAAAAATTAACTTTAACCATAATTGAAATAATATCATGAAAATCATCCAAAAAATAAAAGTTTAGCACACTATGTTAACTTTAAGAAATTTAACATATAATTTATAGATTAGTAAAGTAATTTTTGCTCAATCATAGTGTTCTATTATATTCATCAAAAGTAATATTTCATCCTTATAATTCAACAAGTACAAGAAAATAGTTAAATTATATATATACATATATATATATATATATGTGTGTGTGTGTGTGTGCGCGCGCGCGCGCACGCGTGTGTGTTTCGCTTCAATTTTATTGGATTTAAATTTTCATAATCCAAAAACGAACCAAAAAATTTGGTTTAAAAATATTTCAAAACCACAACCATCCATAAAACTACATAAACCATAATTTTCGGTTTGGACTGAATTGGATTAATCCAGTTTGGTTAATTTTTGTGCAGTCCTAGTGATGACTTATGTATTTTGCCCAAAATTTGATCTTTAATGACTTGATAATATATTTGTTTACTTTCCAATTGAAATTAAGCCTAAGTATCACTTAAACAATTGAAATTATTAAATATCATTGCTTAGTTATTTGTGATCATCAAAATGATGTGAATGTCTCTCAAGGTTCAACAATCTCCCATTTTTTAATAGTGACAAATTATTATGCACTTTGGCAATAGAGGAAAGAATACTCCCCATCAAAATATGGACAGGTAAAAAAATTAAAGCATACAATCATATGCAAACAAGACAAATATCAATTCAAGTCATAATACAAATGAGTTCCAAATGCAAGCCACTTTGTCTTCTCCCCTTTTTGGCACCACAAAAAAGATACTTATGCCAAGAGGAGAAGTCTACAAAACAAGCATGTACTATAGCGTCCCAAAATATTTTATGTACAATACTTAATCATGTCCAAGAAGAAATGATAAGAGATAATGGAAAAAAAATAAGTCATGGTTAAGGTGGAGAAGCAAGTGGATGACCATGAAGAACTGCAATCTCTTACTAAAAAAAGAAAGAAGGGTCTCAATACCCTCCTCAAAGGCTTTAAATCGATCATCAGAAGCTCTAAGATGCTTTACCAATGAGTCAAAGCATTTATCAAAATGAGTAATCAATTGCTGCATAAGATCTGGAGAGACTATTTAGGCTCCACCACCAGTATCTGTAGCTGTCTTAGCACAAGCATCCTCAGCTGCTACACCCTCAGGATCATAATCATCTTAGTCTCTTCTGCGTTCTCACATATAGTCCTGTATTGAAAGCAACTAAATCACCATCTTTCCATATCACATCATCCTTATAGTCCTTGAACTAGTAATGAAGATCACCTTAATAACTAATGCAGACAACGACTCTCATCTTGATAAAAGAATCAATATCAAGTCTATCCTTGTTTGATTAAAGAAGAGGTACAAGACTGGTGGCCTCTAAGTCTAGGAGCTGAAGAGGTATGGAAAGGTGAGTGATATAGCTCCCAATTAGAATGTCACTAGTTGGGTTAGTAACCATGGAAAAAAAGCCAGGAGGCTAACCACCTAGAGAGAGCTATTAGTTGGGGAGGGGGGGGGGGGGGGTGGTGGTTCCTAAAACACTAAAAAATAAGTGTCACAAATTTCCAAAGAGCCCCATTACTATAACTCGAAGCAAAGATTTTATAGGTTAGAAATCTATGGACATACTTCAAAGCAGGGGACCTAAGGGCAATACTCTTTATTAATCTCACATCCCAGGCACAAAGGCCATTATAATTCCAAATACTATAGAGAGAAAAACCATCAAGCTCATTCTCATGAAGCAACCCATCAGATAGTAGTCTAAAAAAAGTAATAAAGGATTCAGGGGATAATTCTATAGAGTCATTACAAAGCTTAAACTTCATATTACCGAACTGATCACCATGGAAAGTACTAAAAAAGTCTAAGCATAACTCCACAAAAGCTGGTCTAACGATATCTACAAAGTTAACCATATGCATTTTTACCAAAAACGTCCTCACATCAATTTCTAGACCTAGGGTTCTAAAACATTGCCAATCAAAAGGCCTAGAAGGTAGAAATTTTCTAATTTTGAGAATCTTGTATTTTTTGTGAGCACCAATAGGAATTTTTGTCACGCTCACTATTTGGGACCTAAACATAATAAGGATAAAGTGGTATAAAAATAAAATAAAATAAATACTTATGAAAATAAGTGATATAAGATAAATTAAGTGATATAAGGTGTTATATGAATGATATAAAATGATACATGTATTATTGGAGTGATTAAAGTATGAGGCAATGAGAAGTTAAAAAGGGCATGAGAGAAAAAAGTGAGTAAAAATGGGGTATATCAATGGTATATTAGTGGTATACTAGTGGCAAAATAGTGGTATATTAGAGGTATATGAAGGGTATACATGAGGTATATACGCAGTCTATTGTTGGAATTTAGTCTTGAACTTTTACAGGTGTGAAATAGACATGAAAAGGAAGAGAATGAGCATATTCATGCCCGTGAAAAAAAGATTCACCGATGTGAAGGTCGTGTTTTAGATATTTTTAACAATGTTCAAGTGTCATGATCATGATAGAATGTGTCATGGCCATGAAAGGTCTGGTGTATATAGGTTTAGCTCCATTTTAATTCATTTTCACACTGTTTCAGGAGCTCTAAACCTTAGCCAAAGGTCTTCTCTCACCCTAGAGATGTTTTCCATCAATTCTCCACAAATCTTAGCCTTCAAAACATAAGATTTACCATTTAAAGTGAGATTTATCAAAGATTTGGAGAGAGAAGCATGTAAGAGAAGAGTTTGAGAGTGAGAAAGCTTGGGGTTTTGCAAATTAGTGTTGATTTCAGTCATCAAGAGGTAAGAAATCATGATTTATCATCTCTTTTGCCTGATTTTTAGTTAGATACTAAGAGTTACCCAAAATTTGGGTGGAGACCCATTTGTCAGCGGGAGAAATTGAGTACTCTTGGGTTTTGTTGAAAGAAAACTCTCTCTGGTGTTAGATTAAGGGAGTGACCATGATTTTAGTAGGGTTTGAGTGATTAAAGACCTAGCTTGAAGAGTTAGGGGTGAGTTTTATGATTTCTAGCTTTATGTAGTTATATGTTGATATGTGGCTTTGGTTGTCCATAGGAGGCATCTTGGATGTTAGAATTGTTAGAGATGTGCCCAAAAGGCAATTGCCTTTTGGCACTTAGTGTACACATTCATAAAGACATTCTTTCATTATATTAGTATTCATTAGCATATGAATTGATATAGATCTTAAGCTAATTAATGGAAGTCCATGTTATGAAACATGGCATGAAGGAAATCATGATGAGATCATGATAATGAGATTCTTATCATGTTTAATTATGTTAGTATCTAAATTATCCCTAGTCATAGGATCAACAAGATGGGACATTGTTGATCCAGATAGACTAGCACATTTTATACTCCTTGATTGGATCAAGCAGTAGATCTCATAAGCTGTGAATATGAGATGTTCAAAGTTAACATATGGATGTTTGCTAAGAGTAGTCAAGTACATTGGATGACCTGCTATGAGACGATCATATAGATTATCTATTCAAATGTCAATGATAGTCTTATCATAGCAATGGGGGAATCCTTAGACTTGAGGTACTCAAGGATATCTTGGATATTGATTATGTGCTTTGACTTCATTCCTTATTGCCTTATAGAGGTGGCTCATAGGGTGGTGATTGGGTATAGCTTGATGTATTCAAAGGTAATTGGGTAGCCAACAGAGGATTCACTGGTCATGATAGAGGCCTATAGCCTCTTGTCGGGATCATTACTCGCGAATCTCTAGCCTGAGTGGAAATGTCTTAAAGATAGTTTTTAGTGACATGTCTAATAGAGTAATGAGTCCCAAGGACAAGATCTAACATCACTTGGGCTAGATTTAACGTAGTCAGTGTAACGGGAGCTGACACATAGTCCATACTCTGAACCTAATGGGGTATAGGATGGTGAAAGGACTAATTCCACATATTATTGTTTATGGAAAGGTTTGTAGTCAAACCACTGACTTTCCGGTCAATTGGGGGATATGATGTGTTGCTAGATACCGCTCATGACTTGCTTAAATTATTTAATAATTTAAGTGGCCAATATAACCGAGAACCTAATGGATCACACACTTTGGAGATATGAAGATTGAGTAAAATGGTTTTGGATGAGATCCAAAATATGAGAGAATTATTTCGAGTTGGTTCGCGATAAGATTTCAGGAAAAAATTGCTCAAGGGAGTTGATGGGTCCGCTGGCCTGGCAAGCCTGCCGATTGGCCTGCCAGACTGGCCCAAGCTGGCGCACACAGCAGCTCTAATTCCCATATAAATTGGCCAATTGGCCATTTCACTATTCATAACTCTTCATATTCTACTCTCTTCAATTTTGATATAGTTTTCTGATCTTCTTTTGAATCTAAAAGACATCAAAAGATAGAAAATGAACAAAGAAAACTTTTTGGAGACAACAAGAAAAATTAAAGAGTTTAATTTTTCCTCTCAAAGGAACATATACCATTGCTAGCACTTCGAGGTATGTTCAAGTCATCTCCCTAGTGGTTTCATCTTCTAATCTTCGCGTGGATATTGTTAGAGACAATCCAAGATTGGATTGTTGTGGTTTGTTATAACCCAATAAGGTGAGAAGTTGAAGAACAAATCGAGAAATTATAAAGGTATAATTTCTGAATTTTGCTTTGTTACATTAGTTTTAATTGGTGCAAGCCGATTCTCTTGTTTCGTGTTTTGAAAAATTTTAATTTCCGATGCATAATATGTATGTGATACATGTTCAAAACCCTTTATTAGGTTCATCACATATATACATATGATGTTTTATCTTGCATTATCATGTGAAAGATATTGGCATACTCAAAACTCAACATAATTAAACTCATTAATTCAATATGATTGTTCAATTACCATATCATACATTTATTACATGTCATTCATATCATTAGATTAACAATTGAAATACTTACCTCTTTAATCAATCCTTTTTCAATACAACATGTACCATAATAGTTCTCTTGCCACAATGCCTTTAATGTTGAAGTTCCTATCTCTTAACACCATTTTATTTCATATGTAACTCATAAGCATAATCAACTACCATATATCATTATTAGCATACTTAGGCCCTATTTGGCATTTTGTTTGGAAAAAATGCTTTTTAGAAAAAAATTTACATTTTTAATTTTTTTTGAGTTTTGAAAACTGTTTTTAGTTGAAGTAAATAAATAGATATTTTTTCCAAAAACATGTTTAAAAAAAGCAGTTTATAAAAAATTAAAAAAATTAGTCAATTAAATTAAAAAAATTCAAAACTTGCTTTTAGAACCCTCAACAGCAATCCCAAACACCATATTATTTTTTTTATATGGTTTAAACAAATAACTAAAGTTTTCTCCTAGGTGACAGTATGACATTTTAGGACTGTTCTCGCTATAATTTTTTTTATAGTTGTCCAATTTATGTAATTCTTATTTCTAATTAAATTTAACAAATAATTCTATCACATATTAAAATTTTTGGAGATTTACACAATTTTTGGTGCAATATCAAAATTTGTCCTATCTTCTACCCTTAAATAGTTTTGAGGTACTATAATATAAAAATTCATATCTTGCAACATATAGATTATATTATGATGAAAATTTACATTTAGAATGGACAATTTTGAACATTTTTCATGCCAACTACTTTTATCAATTATGCTTCTAATATCCTTAATTCATAGGGGCAACATAACTTATCCAACCTAGGATAACAACCGATCAGTGTCCCTTTTTATTACCATAACTCACAAAATACACAATATTTTAGATATGGCTTTCACATTAATTTACTAAGATATAGATGTAAAACTTTCATGTTTTACACTTTTGTTAATTAGGTCTATAAATAGCCCAAAAATGAGTACAAATTTGTTAGAGTTGCATAGGTACAAGAAGTAGCTCAATAAAGGGACAGTCATGATTCATTTAATTACAACTCAACCTACAAAAAAGAGCTTTATACGAAATTTGGTATACAACTAGAGCACACATAGAATGTTCTGAGATCCTTTAATTCGGCTCTTAAGATAATCAAAACAAGCCAATAGCTTAGAGTATCCTGTTGATACTTCTCCATGAACCGATATATATATATATATATATCTTCCTATAGACCAAATCTTGGAAAATTATTTATATAGCTATAAACCTAAGCTATAAATCTATAAGTTTCATGTTTGATACCTTTGTAGAATTAATCTCTATGTGTATCAAAATTGGAGTGTAATATGCTAATCTTATATAGCTTTAACAGCTCCAAACAATACTAAAACAATGGAGAGAAGATTACTTACCAAGAACAAATTAATTTGCAGTGAATTTGATGCAAATCTTGAAGGAAAGATTGAAGAAATGGACTATTTGGGAGAAAGGATGAATAAGAATGGAGAAGAGATCGAAAGAAAAATATAGAAGCTCTCCCTTTTAAAACCAAAAATTTTAGCCACTGCCTCACTCCCAGTGGCGGAGCCAGGTCCCCTAACTTAGGAGGGTTAAATTTTATGGACTAATTTTTTTTATGATTCAATTAAATTATTGATACATAAATAAATTTTTTTAAAAAATGATAAATATTATCATCATTATTACTATTTTTTTTTTCAAGCCCATAACACCTATATCTAAACTCGTTAATAGGAATATGAGGTTATCTTTCCCAGTTTTTTAATTATGCCCTACCGGCCCTTTAAATTAATGTCATCTCCGGCTTTTGCATATTGCTAATATATATATATATTACAATCATTGGCTTTCTTCACAATAATTAAACTACGCACAAATTTTATTCAACCCCTAATTGGCATATCAAACTATCATCGATTCTAGTTCTAGACTAGGTGTAATTGGGCTTTGACATTATCAACTCTTTTTATAATTTCTTCAAGTATATATTTTTTTTATATTTATTTATTTATTTTTAAATTTACAAATACAACCTAATAACATACTTTATGTCTCATATATAGCAATAAGATTAAAAAATTTTCCAACATTCATCTCAATTACACTTAATAGAACATGAAAAACCAAGAATGCAAATTCTGTTTATAAAGCAGATTCCGGCCCTCGGATTGAACCCACATTTTGGCTTATTTCCAATTTGATTAAGATCTTATAGTCTTTTATGAATTTTTAGCTTATTTTCATAGCTTGAATTTTCAAAACGAATCAAAGAAATCCAAATTTTCTGTCAAAAGTTATGGCCAAATTACTAAGTGATGGTCATTAAATTTTTGCCCAGGATTTTATTGGTTCAATTGGGTCCGAAATTTTGTAGCAGATTTTTGACCCAATTACAAACCGAATTTCAACTTATGTTCTTCATAACATTTTTTGCACTATGTGTTAGCTATCAAATTCAATTAGTTTCATGTCAATCTAAATTCCACAGCCTAAGTTATGATCAATTTTATCAAAGCTATTCCAATACATATGTGACAAGATACCTATTGGTTTCATTGCAACTTAATTAATTTCATGACCTTATGTATCCATATTTATACTCAAAATTTCCAGATCATAAATACAATCATAAAACTTAATATTTCACACCATTTTACCACAAAATAAAAAAGGTAACAATTTAATATATAATATTGCAATCCACATGCATCAACACATTATACACAATATTACACATATAATAAGGCATGCAAGATTTCTATCCAAGAAGTAATTACCTAGGCAGCCTCAAACCTTTTCCTTTCTTTACTTTTAGGTGGCTTTTTTTTCCCTTTCTCCACCTCTTGATGGGCACTCCTCTACCCACTTATTTGACCTTAACAAAACAAGCGAAATTCCCTTCAATGCCACACATATAACTAATGTTTATGCATGAATTATGTCTAGTGTTTTAAATGCTTTTCTACCTCTTTTATTATCTTTAATTCTTCCTTTCTTTACCTCATTTATATTCATTACAACCATTAGTCACTCATGTTAGAGATGTGCCCAAAAGGCAATCGCCTTAAGCACTTAGTGTACACATTCATAAAGGCATTCTTTCATTATATTAGTATTCATTTGCATATGAATTGATATAGATTTTAAACTGATTAATGAAAGTCCATGATATGA
>CATIWF010191238.1:0-12815 GCA_949630135.1 Balakata baccata
CAAATATTAAAAATGGTATAAATTTGCATATTATTACATATATTTAAAAAATTAAGGGGAGCAATTGCTTATCATTAACTATATGTGGCTCCACCACTGCATTAAATGTTGAATAAATTACTACGATTGTCTCATATTTAATTGAATATATTAGTTGATTCATTCAATTTTGAAAATATATTATAAAACATTTTAGATTTGGAAACCCCTAAATTAAGAGAGCAAATATATTTTTTTAAAGAGACAAATATTAAAAATTGTATAAATTTGCATATTATTACATATATTTAAAAAATTAAAGGGAGCAATTATTCACCCTTAACTATATGTGGCTCCGCCACTGTATTAAATGTTGAATAAATTACTACGATTGTCTCATATTTGATCGAATATATTAGTTGATTCATTCAATTTTGAAAATATATTATAAAATATTTTAGATTTGGAAACTCCTAAATTAAGGGAGCAAATATATTTTTTTAGAAAGACAAATATTAAAAATAGTATAAATATGCATATTATTATATATATTTAAAAAATTAAAGGGAGCAATTATTCACCTTTAACTATATGTGGCTTTGCCATTGTATTAAATGTTGAATAAATTACTACGATTGTCTCATATTTGATTGAATATATTAGTTGATTCATTCATTTTTTAAAATATATTATAAAATATTTTAGATTTGGAAACTCTTAAATTAAGGGAGCAAATATAATTTTTTAGAGAGGCAAATATTAAAAATGGTATAAATTTATATATTATTATATATATTTAAAAAATTAAGGGGGAGAAATTGTTGAATAAATTATTACGATTGTCTCATTTGTGATTGAATATATTAGTAGATTCATTTATTTTTGAAAATATATTATAAAATATTTTAGATTGAGTTCAATTAACTAAAAAGATATTTTGTTACTTTTAAATATAACTAGTATTTTATTAATGTGCGTTATACCTGATTATTAGATATTAGACTCGTTACCCTAATATTATAAATCATATGAAAATTATTAATTTTTCTATTATTAAAAGCCATATAAAATAGAGATATTAAATATTTCACGGTTATTTTGTTCATTCATCCAAATTACTAATTATTCATTTTTAAGAGTTATATATAAAATAAATGTAGTAAATATTTTACGGTCATTTTGCATGTCCCTCCCTATTCTCACTTTTATATACACTAGTTTTTTATTAATGTGTATTGCACATAATTATTAGATATTGGACATGTCATTAATTACCGTTTATTATTTTATTTATAATAAATTATAAGAGTGCATTTTATCTCAAATTTAATATCACTTTATAGTATTTTATTTATACTCGTGCATTTTTATTAGATAATTATGTTCCTTCAAATTACTAATTTGTCTATTATTATGAGTCATATATAAAATAGATATATTAATTATTTTATGGTCTCTTTGTTTGTCTCTTCTCTATTTCCACTTTTATATTCCCTAAATTATTAATATGTCTATTATCAATAGTTATATATAAAATATATGTTGGGGTCCTTTTGTCTATCCTCTATTCTCAATTATCTACATGCGATGAACGTGATTTTTAAGTAATTGGATTCATCATTATTAAATAAATAAATAATAATATTATCCAGTAAATTAATTTTAGTTAATTTTAATTATTATATAATTAAATCACATTTAATTTAAATACTAATGATTATTAATTATATTTAATTCTTATTATATAAAAGTAAATTATATTAAAACTATGCATATAAATTTTAAATATTTAACTCGTTATATATATGATTAAAATAAATTAATTATTGAACTATATAAAAATTATTAAGAAATTATAACTTATCAAATAACTTATAATAATTGTGCTTAATATTTTAAAATTCATATTATATACAATGTGCATGATTGTCATTTAGTTTAGATTTACTATTATATAAATTCAATATATCAGTATAAATCATTATTACTTTGAATGATAATATATTATCATTATATTTTTATTTATTGAGAGAGAATTTGTATTTTTGAGACTTTTACGTATTCAGGAAATGAATATATTTTAAGGATTAATTTTAGTTTATGAACTTTTGGGCATAATAATCTCCTTCTCCTTCATTTCTTTTTTGTTTGATCAGTAACCTTTTCTAAATATTTGTTACTATATTTCTCCTTATTCCATTTTTTTTTTGTTAATATTAATTATCTATTTTTTATATATAAAACATAGTTATCTAGTTCAAATAAAACTGAACTTCTAATTAATAAATTATTAATATTATTTATTAATAAATTAAATTATTAAATAATAAAATTAACTCAATTAACTAATACAATTATATTGGTTTTTTGGGAAATTTGTATGTCCTCTTATTTCAACTTTTATATATAGTATGATTATGATATTATATTAGTCAACTAGAATAGTCAACTAAAAATATAAAAAATACATATATTTATTTTTTTGACAAATTTGATATTTTATTAACTTAAAAAATACATTAAAAATAAAGACAAATTTTTAAAATTTTTGTATCAAGTTGATTATATCAATTTTTTAAAGTATTTTTTTGGTATTTTTTAAGACAATAGAAAGAAAGACAAATTGAACATTTTATTTGTCTATAACAGCAAAACGAAAGAGTTAAATAGTGTATTAAACCAAATATGAGAGGTATTATAATATATTTTTATAAATAAATGAACTAATTAATATATTCAACTAGATATCATAATAATTAGTGTATTAGATGTTTAGACTTAAAAATTGAATTAAATCATTTCGGTTTTGGATCAATTTTAAATTTTAGTCCAATTATTCGAGTAAATCCATAAATTTACTCCATATTTCAAGAGTCGGTTTAAATAATCAAATTGATTCCATGAGTCCAGTCAAAACTACGAAAACTTTCTGGTGAATCAAAATTACAAAAACTTTAATATCACTTTTTTATTATTATTATTATTATTATTATTATTATTATTATTATTTATTTTTATTGATGTTGGCATTTGATCTTTTTGAGGTTGTTATAATTAACGTAGAGGTGGTGGAAAGTTGTATTAAATTATTTACATGTTTGGTAATCATTGTATGCAAATAATTACTTGTTTGCTTGCTGTTATCTTCATCAAAGAGTTGAAGACATTTATATATAAATTATTGCTGGAATGAATCTATTAACATTCCACATAAATAAATAAATTATTTGTTTTTTTTTTAATTTTCAATTACTATTGTGGAGAATATTATGAAGTTTAATTATTCTAACCTTCGAAAACAAGCACTCGTTTGCTCTTTCCACCTTTCTTCTAAATAGATTTTCTTGTGTTTAAATTTAATAATAGAAGGAAAAAAATAATTAGCATTTAGCAAGATTCTTTATATAAATGCTCCAAGAATAAACTAATGTATCAAAGAAAAATCAAAATAAAATAATTCATATATAATAGAGATTAAAAGGTAAAGCAATACTCTAGACTTATAAATGAGAGAATCCCAACATTTTGTGTTTTTATTTTTATCTAACAATAAATTTATGCTAATATAAATTATTAAAATATTTTTCAGATTAATTGAGATTAATTCAATTGGTATGTATTGAGTAGAAAAAAAATTATTACAATTAATGTTACCAACAAACTTTAACTTGTCCGAATGAAGAAAGAGTAAAATAGTGTTTGAGATTGCTTTTGTATATATACAAATAAATTTATAATTTTTTTATTTAATTAACTAATTTTTAAATATATTTTTAATAAAAACATGTATTATTTATTTATGTTATTAGTTTTTAAAACTAAAAAAAAAAAAGTTTTCAAAATATATTTTGGAAACACAATCCTAAATGACAGCCTAATAACGCTAAATTAGTATTCAGCTATTGAGGAAATGAAGATTAAAATATAAAGAAGGTGGTGCAGATGAAATGACATGAATCTTTTTCTATTTAATTAGAGATTTCAAGTTTGAATTATATATATATATATATATAATTATCTTAAAAATTCATAAAGTAATGTTTTACCGCTCTTAGACTATCCCAAATAATATTTTTTTATCTTACTCTATTATAAAAAATAGTGTGCACTCTAACAATACTTCATATTTTAATGTCTATTTTAATTTTTATCAATAAAACTAATTATAAAAAAATGAAGGGAGAGATTAAAAAATAAAAAAAGAACAAAAGAGAGAAAAGAACAAAAAAAAAAGAGAAATAATAAAATATTACAGAGTTATTTGGAATTGCTGTTGAGATTTCTAAAAACAGATTTTGAATTTTTTTTAATTTAATTGACTAATTTTTTTAATTTTTTATAAACTATTTTTTTCAAATATATTTTTTTTAAAAAAATATATATTTATCTGTTTTTACCAAAAGCAATTTTCAAAACTAAAAAAAAGTTAAAAATATAATTTTTTTCTAAAAAACATTTTTTCCAAACGCAGTGCCAAACATGACATACTTAGGAAATCATTCCCCATAGCCTCCCTATTTTACTCCTTACCTAAATTTAGGGAGTTTTATTTCTTCCAATAGTTTTTCTATCTTCTTCCTTACCTATCTCACTCTTTAAAATTTATATTTTTCCTCATTATATTTAAGAGTCACTAAAAGTTCTAAAAGCATGCCCAATAATATTTTCTATTTCACTCTTTATTATATTATAAAAAATTCACTCCTTATTTTAGTTTGTTTTGAAAATTGTATATGCTCCAACAATATTTATATTTCACTTCCCATTTTAATTTTTTATTAATAAAACTATCTAGAATAAAATGAAGAAAGAGAGTAAGAGACAAAAAAGAACAAAAGAGAGAGAGAAAAGAACAAAAAAAGAGAAAAGATAAATAATAAAATATTATTTAGAAGCTCTTAGATCTTATGAAGTAAAATATAAAATTTAGGGAGTGAGATATGTAAGGAAGAAGATATGAAAACTATTGGAAGACATAAAACTTCCTAAATTTAAGTAAAGAATGAAATATGAAGATTGTTGATGCTCTAAGACCATCCTCAATAATACTTCATATCTCACTCCCTATTATACTATAAAATTCACTCTTTATTTTAGTTTGTTTTAAAAATTGTGTGCACTCTAACAATACTCCTTATCTCACTCCCTACTTTAATTTTTTATCAATAAAACTATCTAAAAAGAAAATGAAGAGAGAGTAAGAGAAAAAAAGAAGAATGAAAGAGAGATAAAAGAACAAAAAATAGAAAATAATAATAAAATATTAATTAAAAACTCTTAGGAGCTCTTAAATCTGATAACGAAAAATGTAAAATTTAAAGAATGAGATAAATAAGGAAAAAAATAGAAAAATTGTTAAAAATATAAAACTCTCTAAATTTAGATAATAAAATATGAAAGTTGTTAGATAGTGCTCACTATCTTAAGTTACTATTCAATTCGAGTATGGTTACTTATATTAGATTAATAGTATGTAATTAAAATATAGTAGCACAAAATCAACGTGGGTAATTATGAAAAATTATAATATAATATTATACAGACATAAAATCCAGCATGATTACCTTAGCATTAACGCTGGTCACCTCTGTCATTAGCTGTCAAAAGAGTGGCAATTTCTTTGGCGATATACCTTTTTCTTTTCCCTTTAATAAATATATATAGCTGCTTGCTTCTATAATATTGAAATTAAAGAATTTTTAATTAACACAATAAACTACAGCTTCGAGAATTATTTCATTGACAAATTTTACAATAAAAGACATCTAAAAATCCTATTAAGGATAAGCACAAATTGGACTCTGACTTTTGATATATTAATTAAAGTTGAAGGATATTAGTGTTATAAATTAAAATTAGGAAAAAATATTATTTCTTAATTTGATATAAATGAAGAAAACAAATTCTAGAAGGAAGATTCTATAAGAAAAAGTCAAATATAGAAAATTAAAAAAGGAAAATGAAGAATAGAAGAAGATGAGTGCAATTGAATTGAACTTGACCACCCACCCACCAATCAGAATCCACAAATAATCAAGTTTTATTTCTACCAATATACTAAAGATCATTTGGATTGGAATTCTACTAAAGACTATTTGAACTTAATTTTTTTAATTTTTATTTACTTACTATTTTCTTTTGTAAAATTATATTAAAATTTGGCCAGCTTATTTTGACCATAACTAAAAAATCTTTTTTCTAGTAATATAGCAGGTTTGGATGGCCGTGAAGTTGTGCTGTGAATAAAAAAAATGCATAGATGAAAGTGGGTTTACAAAAAGAAAGTATAAAGATGACCAGAACACCATTCTCTAACAATGCAAAAAAATGCAAAAGCAAAGCCACTTCCATAAAGCTTCCTTTCTACCTTTGAAAATTAGATTGCAGAATCTCAAAAAGTAACTGTACACCATTATTGATCAATTTCTCAAACCAATGTTTGCTTCACATGCTTCTCTAGAAAAGAGAAAAAAATTTTCATTTTATAATTATCTTAGAAACATGTGCCATCTAATCTAAATGATTAAACTATCCACATAATTTGACGATTTATAAGATCAGGCAAAGATTTGGAATTTGGCAAGTAACATTATTTGAGACTACTTTGCAGCTCTTTGGTTCATTTTCCATCAATAGCCATAAATTTCATCTAATGCTTGCTCTCAGAAAATGAGAAACAAATTCATGCATAGAACTTTTACATCTCTGAGGGACAATAATACATGGGTCAGTGTTTGAAAACAAAAATTTCCACCAAATTCTCAACTAGGAGTACCCTCGCCTTTGCCTCCATGTGCAGCCTCTAAACATTCCTTAGCCCTGTGAACCTTTGACTGAATGTAGAAGCTCCCATTCTTAGCATTCCTCTCAAATAAAGCGTCGTACTTCTGAAGGGGTACAAGGAAAACGTTGAATGGCCATGTCATTTTTAGGGTAGAAAAATATAAATGGAAAAAGGCTTAAGTCACATCCAGCATCCTGAAAATATTCATTTTCGCCATTTAACCCCCTGCAGCGATTTTTAGTTCACTTAACCCTCTGAATTCCATTTTTTGTCCACTTTGTCACCTATCCAATTTATAAAACCGAACATATGACTCATTATTACTCATATGACACCATTAATCAAATCAAACATTTTTCTTTGTCGCGTCATTATTAGGGGGCTCTATGCACGTTTTACAAATTGAACAATGAGCAAATGGATCAAAAAAGGAGTTCAAATGACTAAGTAGACTAAAAATTGTTGCAGAGAGCTAAATGGCGAAAACGAACATTTTCAAGAGGTTGAGTATGACTTAAGCCATGTAAAAAATACCAACCTTCAATATCTCTTCCCAAGTAGTTTCCTCAGATACACCAAGAATCTGCCGTGCCTCTTGCTTTGTCATGACTTTGCTTCCTCTGCGGATTGTGTTTTGAATTGTCTCTTGAGCAACACCAGATTTTGAGGCATCTGCGTTAAACATATATGCCATCTAATCAGAGGTGCAGAGTACAGATATCCACAAACAGTAACAATTTTCATTCTGCACTTTAGCTCATATATTTATTCCAATCGTTCAAAGCATAGATGCCATATTAATTAATGGACGCACAAAGACACCTAGACTACAGTATTGGATGCCTATAGACTCCAATACGGTGAGCAATCCTTGTCCCAGAATGAAAACCCATGAATACATGAAGCCAATAGTCAGTGGGTGCTTACTGCACCAGAATGGAACCCCACCCCACCAACACATGATTATTGGGTCTAGCAAGGACACCAAAATTTCATTAGAAGACGACTATGCCAATAGAACCACTAGGGACCTAGCAATATTCAGCAACCAGATTTTCCATTTTTTATTCGTTTATCAAATGACTTCAGGAGATAGAAAGAAGCCGAAAAATCCGGCTTTCTGAGAAAACTATGATAGCGAAAGCAGATCAAAAAGACAAAAACAAAAAAGCAGCCTTAATCGCAATGTGGAATGGGCCTAAGGTAGTGTACTGTTGACACAATTGACATAAAAGGGAGTTTTTGAAGTATCCATTGAAGAAGTTTAATCAGAATCCTGTACAATTAAGATGTTCCTGTATTCCCCAAGGTTGCATAAAACAAAAGAGCCTACTGCCTTCTATTATGCTATGCTTTTTTCATTGCCGTCAATAAGATTATTCCAAGAGTGTATTGTACGAAAAAGACTGCTTGAAACATTTTATAAGATCTTGATTGTTTTTTTTAAGCAAAAATCACAACCAATCAATTTGTTAATATGTGATTATGTTTGACTGGGAAAAAAGGCAGATTACATAGAGAATGATCATGAAATTGGGCTGTTAAAGGAGAGGCCATATGGAATATTAGGCCAAAACTCAAGCTAGATGATGTGAATGGAAGTTATTGGAACTAAATTGTTCATCAAAATATGGGACCTATGAATAAATTCTGAGGGTAACTAATGGAGGAATTCCTCTTAAGTGATAATGGTAATGACGAATTCTAAGCCATTCAATGTTCTCTTCTTTTTCTTTTTCTCCTTGGAAGGGGTTTGAGATTGCTATTGAGTATTTCAAAAGTAGGTTTTATATTTTTTTGATTTAATTGACATATTTTTATTAATTTTTTATAAACTGTTTTTTTCAAACTTGCTTATAGAAAAAACATTTATTTATCTGCTTCTTCCCAAAAACAGTTTTCAAAACTCAAAAAAGCTAAAAATACAAATTTTTTTTCTGAAAAACGTTTTTCCCAAACACAATGTCAAACGAGCTCTTAATCTATTATTAGATCCTTTGAGATGTTATCTAAAGAAAGGAAAAAGGTCTTTGAGTGACTAGGATGGGCCATACAAACAAGAGTAATCCCCTAAAAATAAATGTACTAGTACCACATAATAGCTCATAACAATGCCCATAAAAAATTAACTAAAATATGCCACATAGAAGGTCAATGATTCTATTAATTTGACCTAGAGAAGACCTTAGATCCAATTTTCTAATCCACTATCAAACAAATGAACTACCAACAGTAAAATAAGTCTAAAGGGTGCCTTCAAAAGCTCACCAATCAGCCACGGTATGCATGTCAAATCAAGACAAAGTGAAGACTCTCTAGAGTTAGACCCCTTTAGCAAGTTGCGTGTAGCTAGGGCATCACAACTGCCACTCAACCAAATATTCGAAAGCTTACCAGAAGCAGATTTGAAGGTTCTATTCTACTTTCACGTTTAAACTTATTTTCTTGTAACTAAGGGAGTGATGCACAGAAAAACTGAGAAAAATGTAGGCTAACCAACCATACAGCTTCCACCAAGAATTGCCATAAAAGCATTTAAAGAATTAAAGAATTAAAGAATTAACTAAAATGTAGGCTAACCAACCATACTTTTACATTTTGCATTGCAATAAAGAATTAACTAAAAAGCTGTTCAAAATGTTTAAACCATTGAAAACAAATGTATGAAAATTGGAAGATGCAATCTCAATAAAAAGTCTATCTATGGAGAGAGAGAGAGAGAGAAAGAGAGAGAAAATAGCAGCTGTTATAATCAAGAAAGTGTAAGGAAGCCGGTCAGAGCAACTGGACAATTTTCTACACATCTTGGGCTCCTTCAAGCCCAGGCATTGGGGATTGAGGTAGCATTGACAGCCACAAAAAAAAGGGTTAAACCCATGACAGAAGCGCAATTAAAACCTTCAATATCCAAATCTGGGAAAACAGGGTAATAACATGTTTATCCGAGATATAAAACTGTGCTTCAATTCAATTTCAAATATCAGAACACATGGAAAACTAAGAAAAGCAGTGCCAATGCCTAGATGCAGTAATCATGCTGATGTGGAATACAGTAAAAATCCGTTCACTTGAAAACAAAGATGTAGGAACCAATGAGATTTAGCTTGGTGGTATTGAAGTTGTCTCTGAAACTGTGAGATTGCATACCCAGACTCACTTGGAGCCCTATGAACTGATAGAAAGCATAGATGTAGGCAGCCACATTCATACCATATTGCTAATATTTTAGCACAAGATTGAAACCTCTCTGCCATTATGGCGAAGAATAGCTTCAGGACACATTAAAATACATAGAATTTATTAAGAGTATTTGGCTATTCAATCCTAGATGGCTCAATTAAGAGAACACGGCTATTAATTTATTAAATATTAGATGACTCAGTTAAAAGAATAAGGCACCACATCTGGCCAAAGAGCAACAAACTTGTGATGGATAGAGTAAGTCTGCAAGAATCCCTAGTAGGGGATGTAAATTTGATCCAAAGACTTCCGAATAATGCATCCCAAAAGAATTCTCCTCACACAATAAATCAAGATGATCCCCACCAAAACTATTATCTTCACTAGGGCAATGATATTCTATTACACTAAGGCAAAAAAATAAAAAATAAAATCATTACGCTCTCTTTGTTTAACATAATTTCAGAATAAAAGTTCTTATATGGGCGTGTCCTCAGCTCACAAGTTAATAATCCCCATATAATTAATATTTGCTTCAAAAACCTAAGCCCAAGGGAATTTGCTAAAACATAACAAGATAGTAATGAAAAAGACAGAAAATTAAAATCCCATGAGCAGCTAACCAGATAAAAAATAAAAACTTACTTTGAAGTGCTTGACGGTATGCTTGAACGAAAGCCCGAGCTAGAAGACCAGAGCCCATTACAATTAAGTTGGCAAGAATCTTAGCAGCCTGTAGAAACAATGAAATGACTTTATTGAAGTCTTAATTAAAATTATCGAATCACATAACTTTTTACTATGAAATAAATTGATCACATGTAATTTCCTCAGGAAAGTAAAAACAAATACGAAGCAAACAAACTAATATGAACGAATCGGACATGGTAGGGTCCTTAACATAGACACCAAAAGAAAAGCAATAGAAAAGAATCGCCCAAATATAAAGAGATGAAATGCGAAGCAGCGAGAGAAAGAAGACTTACCATAGCCAAAGACGGTGGAATGAATGAAATAGGATATGATTTATGAACCGCTTTTTAGGTTTGGCTAGGTGAATTCTTGCAGAAACTAGAGAAGAATTTTGGCAGAAGGAGAAAATTAGAGGGACCTCTAGGGCTTAGAGAGGGCGTGCAGGCAAACAATTATGATCAAGGACAAATTTTCCGTGAGCGTCACAAATATTATCATTAAATGTAACAGTTTCTCCATTTTCTTTTTTATTTATAGTGTTTTTCATTAAATTGCTTTGTACTTTATTATTGGATACTGAAATCGTTGACAGTTACTATTTAGTTTTTAAATATTTTATTTTATCTTTTTATTAATTTATTTTATTATATTTGGAATGTTAATTTAATAAATAAATGTTTGAAGTAAATAAAGAGTTATAATACAGTATCAGTGTTAATAAACTAATTTCATTTCAATATTAATAAAAATCATATTCATAGATAAAGTCTTAATGATACTAATATTTAGAGACATATTTATTTCAAATATTAAGAGCTAGAAGCATTTCATATGATTATTAGATATTGAATTTGTCATTAATTATTAATTTTTTTATCTTATTATGGTATTTTATTTATTATGAATTATAAAATTACATGTTTATCTCAAATTTTATCAATTTATTCATTATTAAAAATTATATATAAAATAGAAATAGTAAATATTTACTGTATTATAATTTATATAGAAATTATTAATTTATCCATTATTAAGAGTCATATATAAAATAGAGATAGTAAAAATTTTACAGTCATTTTAACCCTCACTCTAAATTATTAATTTGTCAATTATTAAGAGTTATATGTAAAATAAATATAGTAAATATATTACAGTCATTTTGTCTATTTCCCTATTCTCAATCATCTATGTGCATTGCATATGATTTTTAATGGAGAAATGTTACATGTCTTAATTTGTCCAAATAGCATAAAATATTTATACTTTTAATATAAATTGAATAAAACAAGTGGGTGGATAAATAAAGTACAAATATTTTATGCTAGTTGAGACAAAAAGTAGTATGATAAGTAATATTTTTCTTTTTAATAATTGGACAAGTATCATTATTAAATAAATATTAATAATATTATGTCGAACAAATTAATTTTAATCATTTTTAATTATCATGTAATTAAATTACATTTAATTTAAACTAATGGTTGTTAATCATATTTAATTCTTATATTTTAGATAAAAGTAAATTATATCATGCACGTAAATTTTAAAAATTTAACTCGTTATGTATATAATTAAAATAAATTAATTATAGAATAATATAAAAATTATTAAGAAATTATAACTTTTCAAATAATTTATTAACATTGTACTTAGTAATTTGAATTTTATGTTATATTAGATGTATAGTTGTAATTTAATTTATACGACTTATATTATATAAATTTAATATATTAATAAAAATTATTATTGTTATATTTTGAATAATAATATATTATCATTATTTTTTAGAATGTCTTCCTAATATTTTTTTAATTAAATTATTATTTTTTCATTATTTAGTTCTAATAAAATTTAACTTTTAATTAATAAATTAGTAATATTATTCATTAATAAAATTAATTATTAAATGATAAAATTAATATAATTAACTAATTAAAAATATTTACCTTTGTCCAACATGATCACATCATTCATTTCCATTCCAGATCTATAAAATTCATATTATAAAAATCTGCAATCTTATATCCTCCCAAGTCCAAACTTTTATACTTATTGCCTTTTTATTAAATTATTTTTTTTCTTTTTAATATTAATTATTTATTTATTTTATCAATATAATTACCTAATTCTAATAGAATTAGATTTTTAATTAATGAATTATTAATATTATTAACTAATA
>CATIWF010191354.1:0-15966 GCA_949630135.1 Balakata baccata
CTTTCGCAAGAGAATATAAAAAAGCACATTTTGTAGTGCCCTGGAAGCTCTGGCAACATATGAGAATTGACTTTTCCTTCCATAAAACATCCAACACCAAAAGAAGTTAGGGCCACATAGTTCCAGTTCCCAATTCATTTAATCTCTTAATTCCTGA
The DNA here is from genome assembly GCA_949630135.1 of Balakata baccata. NCBI lineage: Eukaryota > Viridiplantae > Streptophyta > Magnoliopsida > Malpighiales > Euphorbiaceae > Balakata > Balakata baccata. Next base: position 158 of record CATIWF010191354.1, read on the forward strand.
AATTCTTGCTTTATAACAATTCATTAGCACATACGTAATCTACTAAAAATGTCGCAACAATTTCTAATTCTAACATATTTTGAACATGGAACTTTGAAGAAGAGGCTAACTAGGGATGAAAAATCGACCGATAAAAACATGAAATTATAAAATATTAGTTTGCAGAATAAATAACTATAATTATACAGCATAAACAACTATAATTTCAGCTAAAAGACATCCACAAGGCAAGAAACCGAAAGAGAAAGCAACATGGAAATAAAGAAAAGAAGGAGGTGGCAATGGCAGAGGCAGGGATGGCAACGACGAAGGGAAGGGGTGGGAGCAGCCAAAGAAAAGAAAAACCAAATGGTGAGAGAGAGAGAGCGCTAAAATCAGAGAGAGAGTGTGAGGCTAAGGTTGGGGACTGGTTGGGCTACGGGAGCAAATAAGGGAAAGAGGGGAGGGGCAACATAACATCGTGTAAGGTTTAAAGATAACCGACAGATTAGCGATGGATATATCTGTCACTGTTTTAAATATTAGCGATGGATTACTATGTCACTAAATATATTTTGAAATTGAGATTCATATATCTGTCGCTAAAGTTCTCTCACTACTCTTTTGTCAGTCCGTCGCTAAATTTCACGACAAATAATGGCCCACATTTAGTGATACAAGGATGCTATCCATCGCTATTTCAACAGTTTCTTGTAGTGTAAGTTACACAACATACTTCTTTTTAACACATAATTAATACATTAATGTGATGTATATGTCAAATTTTGCTATACATTATTTATAAGGTGTTAAATGAGTCTAAATCAAAGGTTGAAGACATATTAAGCAGATGGAGGCCTACAAGGAAGTATAAAAACCTTCCTTTAGCCTGAGATCTCTATCTTGGGAATTAAATGTTCATCGGTTAAACGATGTATTATAAAAAAACTGATGTTAGACTATGCATTCATTCTGTACAGTAAAGATCATCCAGCAGAATGGGATTAATGTATAAACCTTATAATTTAATAATTATAATATGTAGTGAAAAATATTTGTTACATAAACTAGAAATATATTTATTTACGGTAAAAGTTTGTTCTTATGTAGATATTATAAAGATTATTTTGCTAGTAGGGATGACTTTCTTTCCCTAGCAACTGGGGAAGTTATGGCTTCGTTGCTTGATATATGGTAATTGAGAATGAATTTGGTTGACATAAAGAGTCAACCAATGAAAGGTTTTTTCTCAATCAAAGTATATGGAAGTACTTGTAGTTGTCTATACATTCTAAATATTGAGCATGCACGAAAAATGACGAAAGGGAAGAACAAGTAGGTTATATTATTAAGAAGTTGTAAAAATTCAATGTGAATTGCACTGACATATTTGCTTTCAGTTGCAACTGGAGACATTTTTTGCAAACAAACTGACATAACAAGAAAAACAAATAAACTTTACCTATAGGATTAATGAGGAATTGAGGCTTATCCCGAACCTAGACCTGAGTGGAGTCAATGAAGTAGGTTATATTATTAAGAAGTTGTAAAAATTCAATGTGAATTGCACTGACATATTTGCTTTCAGTTGCAACTGGAGTCATTTTTTGCAAACAAATTGAAACAATAAGAAAAACAAATAAACTTTACCTATAGGATTAATGAGGAATTGAGGCTTCGTTGCTTGATATATGGTCATTAAGAATGAATTTGGTTGATATAAAGAGTCGACCAATGTAAGGTTTCTTCTCAATCAAAGTATATGTAAGTGCTTGTAGTTGTCAATACATTCTAAATATTGAGCATGCACAAAAAATAACGAAAGAGAAGAAAAAGTAGGTTATATTATTAAGAAGTTGTAAAAATTCAATGTGAATTGCACTGACATATTTGCTTTCAGTTGCAATTGGAGTCATTTTTTGCAAACAAACTGACACAGCAAGAAAAACAAATAAACTTTACCTATAGGATTAATGAGGAATTGAGGCTTCGTTGCTTGATATATGGTCATTGAAAATGAATTTGGTTGACATAAAGAGTCGACCAATGCAAGGTTTCTTCTCAATCAAAGTATATGTAAGTACTTATAGTTGTCAATACATTCTAAATATTGAGCATGCACGAAAAAAGACGAAAGGGAAGAACAAATAGGTTATATTATTAAGAAGTTATAAAAATTCAATGTGAATTGCACTGACATATTTGCTTTTAGTTGCAACTGGAGTCATTTTTTGCAAACAAACTGACATAGCAAGAAAAACAAATAAACTTTACCTATAGGATTAATGAGGAATTGAGGCTTATCCCAAACCTAGACCTGAGTGATGATACACTTGTAAGTACTATTTATATTTTTTTTTGGGTTATTAAAATTAGCAATGGATTTTTGGTTTTTTTTTTTAGGTTACATATGATGACAATTGTTTTTAAGATTGGTGTTAAATACTTAGGTATTGTTCGTCATACATCAAACTAGCCATTTTTTTTTACTATGCACCAACTTCATCCATGGGACCATCGATGTCATAGGCAATAGAATACCTACAGTCAATTATATGGCAAAATATCAAGGCTGGCCAAAACGAGTTGAGAGTTCTACATTCATCATTTAAATTATGAATCCTCATAGTAAACTTATTATTAAAAATTGTAACTTAATTTCTAATACATTGTTATATATCTTATAGGGCGCTGCATTTAAAAATTATTTATCAATTAAACAACTCAAAAGACAGTTCGATTTTAAAAAAATTAAAGAAATAGTTATCGAAATGTCATAGAGATCAAATGATAATTACGAATACGATGGAGCTTTTTGTATGAGGCACATAGAGACATACAATGTACAAAATAACTGACAATCGAGCTTGGTTAAAGATAATGTATATTACAACTACTCTTTCTGTTTTTATATCATTTTTGTGTGTTTATGATAATTTTCTTATTATGTTGAACCTACTTTATGTAAGACCTCATCTTGTAGTTTTTAAGAGCTAAATACTACGCACAAGGTGAATCAAGAAAGAGATGCAGTGTTGTAGAAGGCTAGGATGAAAATAAGAAAGTTAAATTACTCATAAGGAACTTTTTTTCAATGTACAAACATTGTACATTGATTAAAATGCAAAATATTTATGTATATGAATCAACTTTTGATATATATTTTAGATTTTAATATAACATTAATCATCACATAAAACCTTATTGATCATCTTATATAACGTTGTTGTTCATTGCATATAATGTTATTGCTCATGCATAGGAAGTTATTGATCATTACATATAACCTTATTGGTTGTCGCATAAGACAGTATTGGTCATCATATATAACCTTATTGCTCATCTCATATAACATTTTTGTTGATCACTTGGAACGTTATTGCTCAGCACATAAAACGTTATTGCACATCTATAAGATCATCACATAGAACATTATTGCTCATTGCATATAATGATATTGGTCATCACATAGGACGTTATTGCTCACCTTATAGAGCCTTATTGCTCATCACATAACAAATTATTGCTCATCACATATAACGCTATTGGTCATCATATATGATGTTATTGCTTACCTCATAGAACCTTATTGCTTATCTCATATAGCGTTGATGCTAATCACATATAGCGTTATTGCTCATCACATAGAACGTAATTGTTCATTACATAAAAAATTATTGCTCATTGCCAAATAAAAATAAATATCTTTAATGGAACTTTTTCTTAACAAAGTTATTACAAATTTATATATGCATTGAGTTTGATACATATTGTCTTTGTTAAACCAATGAACATATTGAAATGAAACTGAACAAACTTAGTTTTATACTTTCAACAAATAAATATAAATATGTTATCAATTTCATATAAAAAAATAAACTTCAATAATATATGATGTTGTATATAATAAACAATGACGTTCTTCAATTACGAAAAAAATACCTACTCCAACTTTCTTAAAGAATTCTTTTTTCAATTTCAATTATACATGGAAAACATAGGCTTCATTTCTTTATATCTTCCAATTTTTCATATGGATGCCAATCTAGAGGCAAACGATTAGGCACCTAAATATGCTCTAACTTTCTGCAAATCATTGGATAAAATAATTCAAAAGGATTTAGAGTTCCATATGTCAATCTTATAAGCATCCATGTTGAATCTACTAGTGCATGCCCACCATTTCCATCTCTCAGTAGGCAACATGTTTAACCACAGCATTGCTCAGCGGCCATGTTAAAGCACTTATAGCAGAGAGAAAAATTTGTGATTAGGTTTTCATCGTTTTTTGTTTGGCGGAGGTACTAAAAAATTTCAGTTAGTAAGCAACTAGGAAGGAAATTAGTAATATAATCCATGGATGTGGCTGGAGAAAGGCTAATAAGAGAAATGAAGGATCAGAAATAATATCTAAGTTAAATGAAAAGGAATGGAATGGAACAGATATGTGATTATAATGCAGTTTGTTTTCCCAATTTATGAGTAATAAAAATCTCACATGTATCATAAATGACACTTTAATTTCTAGTAAGTATGAATAGATACATGGTTTTCCAATCACAAAATAGACATTTAATCTTATCAATCAAATGTGTTGCCCAAACAATCACCAAGAAGGGGGGGATGAATTGGTGGGAAATTAAAAATTTGCACAACAAGATAATAAAAGAGATAAGGGAGGATTGAGACATGAATTTTGTAGAGGTTCGAGTGTTAACTAACCCTACTCCTCTCCCTAACTTAGATTGCAGTCTTTGGAGTTTCAACTAGCTCACTCCCAACTAGGTGTTTTTACAAGGCTAACACTCAACCCAAATTTCCCTTGCGTTTTATGGCTCACACAATAACCAATTCCTTGTAATTTAGCTCACACCACCCAATTACAAGACAACCCTAAGTGTTTTCAGATTAAACTTGAACCCTTATACAAATGCAATTAATGAAAGGATTTGAGAAAATAAATTGCAATAGCTTTGGCACTTGTTAAGTTGTTAGTTCTTCTTAAATGGTCTTTTGGTAAGGTATTTATACTGATTACCTACCAATTAGTCGTTACAAATGGTGCCATAACTCTTTGTAACGTTCTCTTACAAGTGTATTTAATGCAGTTTGTAGAGAGAGGTGTCCCGGTCGGGAGATGCCCAATTTTCATACGTGGCAGCTTCTAGTTGGCTGAAATCTCCAACGGCTAGTTTTTGTTCAAGTGTCCTGATAAGGACTCCATGTGTCCCGATCGGGACTTGCTTGATGATGCCATTGCCAGGAGCTTGGGTCTTCTAGGCTTTGAATATGTCCCGGTCGGGACCTGAGTCTGTTTTGACTAAGTATGTTTTGACTTTCTGATGATGTGGCACATTATGGTGGTGTCTCATTTTCAACGGTTATGTCTCTTTGAACGTCCCGCTCGGATCCATACTTTCCCGATCGAGAACCTGAGTGTCTTGGTCTAGACATCCCTTGTCCTGGTCTGCTTTTGTTAATGGAACTTTTAGGTCATCACCTTGTAGAGTTTTCCGATCTGGACACTTGGTCTGCTTTATAGTCCCGATCGGGACATTGCTTTCCCGGTCTGGAAACTTGATGTCCCGGTCGGGACATATCATTTCCCAGTCTGCTTTGGCTACTGGAACTTTGAGACACTTTGAGGCAATGCCTTCCCGATCTGGACTTGTATGTCGACCGGGAGTTTTTTGTCCCGGTCGAGAGTTACATGTTTCTATGAAATTCTTGGTTTGTTCAATAAGGAAACCTTAATCAAATGTGCTAAAACTTTGAACACTATCAAAACAATACTCAATAAGAATGTTAGTAATAATTAATTTGATTGTTAAGATCAAAATAAAGAGCAATCACCTTTTGGTTAACAAAATGTAATATGTCAATCGTATAATAAATATAGTGTACAAGTATGGTTATGAGTTCATGTACAGAAATAATGGTTATGAGTTCATTTCTACAAACAAATGGATGAGCAACTGACAGTTACATGATGTCATTCCATTTTAATCAGGAACTAAGGATGTAGTTATAAGTTATAACAAAACAATGTTATTAGAAATCTATTAACAACAGTGTGTTTAATAAGATTATATAGCACCCCTTCATATAGCTAGGATTTTCTCCTATCTCATATGAAGAAATATATATATATATATATATATATACACACACAATGATATATAACAATCAAACAAGATAAAACAGATGCATGATCATACACAATATCATGGCACAATTCATAATGCATTTAGTAAAATTCCTTATAAATCATATCAGGGTCTCTTTCATCTGGTTATACATTAACCTCTCAAAAGCTCGAGCGTTTTCCAGTTATATATAGAAGCATTGACCTCTTGGAGGCTGGAGCTTTAAGATTTAAAACATTGACATTTCGAAGGCTTGAGCTTTAAGTTAAAAGGGAGTTATAGTACCATTCAACCCTAGGAGGCACATCAAACATCTCACTTCTAATATTGTATGATAGCCACGAACATACAAATATATGTTGAAACATTGCCTTAAACTAAATGAAAACAAAATCACAAGTCAAAATCTTACTTGTGTCACGGCTGTGACACATTTATGCCTAACCGTGACCTTAGGAATGAAGGGTTCTATACTATAAGCATAAAAAATGTCACGGTTGTGACACATTGGTTTGGCTGTGACTCCTGATTGTGAAGGCTACTGCATCACTTAGTCAAAGGTGTCACAACCATGACACAACCTGTCATGGCTGTGAATTTTGGTAATTATACAGATTCTCAAGTGTTAAAGTAAACCAATAAACATTCATGCATTATCCTAAGGTTTGGTCAGTTACCAAACTCATCTACAACACTTAAGCACATTTTCATACATTTAAGCAATTATACATGCATTTTTTCATTCAAAGTGTCAATTCACATGAATTGCACATTCAAAACCTCATAATTGAGCATTTAATGCAAACACCCATACTCACAACTGCATTTAATTTCCTTTGCCTCATTTATGCTTTCCAACTACCATATTACATATAATTGGCACAAGCTTTAAATTTTACACCTCAAGTTACCATCATTATTTCCTATGTCATATCTCATGCCAACTAACGTTACAAACACAATTAAAACCCATTTTAGCTATTATGGTACAATATAACAATCTCATTTAAGTTCAAATATTTGTATCACTTCATTTGTCATGCTAACATGCATATGAATCACAATCATGTCATACATACAAGGAGGTACCATTATGTATAAACCTCACAACGCTTCCAAAATTTGACTTCTCTAGAAATCAAGCTCCTCTACCTATTTGGTGGTTGCCTCAAGGGTCTTGAGGAACTCCTAACACAAACATTGCCCATCAATGCCCATCTTTAAATATGAAATCACATATCAAGGCTATAAACCCTAAGTTCCATGGTTCCAAGCCAAGGTATGTTCTAAAACTAGATTACAAGCTCAAGATCACACTTCTAATCATGAATTAACTCTTTTATTACAAGATCTACCTTTATTTTCCCCCATTTCAGCCATATATACCCCAACTTGGTAAATTTTTGGGTTTCACCCATAATAGAGAGAAATCAAATTAAAATCAAAGGATCAAAGAGATTTAAGGGAGTATAAAACTTACCCAAGTCCTTTTGGTTACTCCTAAGGCCAAATTTAGCAATAGGTCACCTTAACACTTCTTCTCCCTTATTTAATCTCTTTTCTTTTTCTTCAAATATCACTTTAGAGATATGGATCTTGAAGTTTAATTGTGTTTCTTTCAAGTAGTTTGGGTGATTTAGAGTAGTTTAAGGATTGAAAAGGAGAAGGGGATGATTTCTAGGGTTTTCTCACAAGAGGGCAACTCAAAAAGGCAAAATGGCCAAAAATGAGAGAATAAGGTGTATTTATACTCCTAGCTATTCCACTGTCACGGCTATGACACTTTTTTGTGTCATAGCCGTGACATAGTACAACTCATAATCTTTCTTTTATTTCATCCTCTTTCGTTTTTAAGTGTTAACTACCCTTTTAATATTCTTAATTGATCTTAATAACTTATAGGCCCATTTTGTGGGAATGAAAAATTAAATAACCAAGCAACATTTGTGTTGTTACCAAATGGTGCATTCAATACAATAATATGATATATTAGAAGAAAAGAGAAAGTAATGCAAATTGCAACCACTTGGAATGGAGTTTAATTTCTAGGGATTACATCTTGCTGAGGTCATATGTGCTGCTTGCTTACCTGATCTTCCCAGTTATATATTTTGACATATACTCTTCAAGGACAAACTCTTGGAGATCAAATGAAACACTAGATGTTGTGAGACTGAATAGTGATGAATTGTACATTATTTTTCCTATTGATCAGGCATCGCAGAGTCAAGATTGAAAAAATTTGCATAAACCAAAACACATCTTAAGAAGCCGCAAGTAATATATGGCCAAATATAGCAAGAGTACAAGTATAATGAATTGCTACAAAATGCATCATATATATGGAGTTAAGTGCATTTAGTATGTGTACATTTAATATGTAAGAGAAAAATTAAATCTTTATACTTATACCTCTGAGGCAAGTTGTATCAACTCCTTATACTTGTAATCCTGCTATTTCTTCCCAGAACGGAATAGACACCTTAAAGTGCCATTTACCTTTAATTTGTATTTTCCATTCTATAGCTCTTCAAATGGCTTGTCTTTGTACTCATACATAAGAGATGTGGAGATATCCTCATATCTGAGTTCATTTAAGAAACTTGGCATCAACAAACACATTTTCATTGCCACAAAAAGTATACCATACTAAAATATTTAAAAAAAATAAAATGACAAACAAACAACTATCAATAATTAGAGATCCTTTAAAGAAGAAATAGCAATTTCCTTTGATGAAGATGTCTCAGCATATGAAATATGCATATCAATTAACTTTCAAAGTAGTGGCACAATGCAATGGCAAAATATCGCAAACAAGACTTATATTATCGTTGAGAAATGAATAAAATGGCATTAAGAGATGCACAAAAGATATTAAAAAGGTTTTTGATATATGATCTGAATGGCATCAATTATTACGTCTCACTTACTTGAAAGAAGGAGATGTATGTTTATGTTTTTGAAATTTTTAGACTCCAAATGAAACATTAATATGAACTTGAGACTTTGAATTGTTCTGAAGATTTTCCTGTCTTTGCTTAGTGAAATTGTTGGGATGTTTCTCATGTCTTATGTGCTGAATTTAATGTTGCATTTATGAAGGTAAGTATATACATTGCCCTACCAATTTGTGAAAGAGTGGTTTGGTATAATGTTTAGTGGTGTAACTTGTTCTTAACAAGTCATCATACAAGTGGCAAAAGGTTTTGGGACAAGAAAGTATGTGAAAAGAGTTAAAAATGTGTGACTATGACATGTTCATGCTCGTCAACAAAGTATTCACGACCGTAAACATCGAAGCGGTGCATTTTGCACCACTATTGAGAGTCATTGTGTTACAGCTGTGACACCATTAGATAGATATAAAAGGGCAATGTTCTCCTCAAAAAAATGCATAAAATAAAACCTTAAAACCCTAGCCATCATCCCCCATAAACCAGAAAACCTTGCCCATCATTTCTCCTTAGTTTTTTGATCTAAAAACACATAAAAGCAAGTGAAATCATGGATTAAAGTGAAATCACAAATTTATTGGAGATTTCTCAGAGTTCTAGAATGGATAGTATAGGAGGCCGAAATCCTCCCTCTCCCACTCCAATTTCAAATCATCCAAGGTCAGATTTCATAAGCTTTAACCATTAAAGGTTATTTCTAACAATTGAAAGGATTAAAATACATAGTTAAGAAATTTCACCTAGGATTTAAGATTCACAGTTTTAGATTTTTGTTAATTAAAGTATAAGCTTCATTCCAGTCATGATACTGATGAAATATCTGATGATATTTTTGTGTTAGGCATAGAAGGTAGTGGTGGTGAAGCCACCAATGCATGAGGTTGAGCTAATGAAGGTTTTTACGGCTCCAAAGTTCAGGTTTGTACATATATGCATTTTAATTCAAAGTATTTTACATATGTATGATGATTTGAAATGCTAAATGAATAAATTATAGGATGTTTGAATGGAATTCCAGAATAATACATATTGTATTATCATAATCCCATGTTTGATGTTGATAATAAGACTTTATGAGAATGAGGAATTGTAAACCAATTGAATGGTAAGTTTCTTGAAATGTTATTGTAACACTTTACACCTCTAGATATTACTTATACTTATATTATGTTATCATATATTGCATAGTAATAAGATAAGATCTTGTTTATGGTGAGAGATATATTTTTTTTTGAATCATATCACAGTATCACTTTACAATATTTAACACTTTAACAAAGCATCATAGCTTGACTATAGACATAATATATGTTTTACATATGTTTATAATTCATACATTATGTTCAAGTATTTCAAGCAGTAAGTTCGAAGCCAAATATACACACACATCACATCACTGTATATTCACTACATTTATACATATGCGGACAAACAATCCAAAACATAGAAAATATGTCCCTATACATACATGAAATGTAAGGAGATATTGCCGAGGCTCGGCCAGTGACCTGTGATCCATATTTTCTATGTAGTATGCACCTCTAAAATGAGCTAACTACTCTTTTCTACCTAAAAATTTTGCAATTTGGTGAGTTATGACTTAGTGAGAATAACCATCAAAAGCTTTCTAAAGTACCTAGCAATTCACAATCACAAGTAATAATTTCCATTCATATGCATTTTACATGTCATTCTATTTATCAATATCATATGAATATAAACAATATTAAATCATGTAAACATTTCATTTGCTTATGCTCGTGCTCTACCATTTTCTTATTGTTGTGGCTAGGCTAAATAGATAATGCTCCAAATTTCCATGTGAACATTTGCATTTGCTACCTAGCTTGATCATTTGTAACATTTGCACATTTGTTAGGCCATAGGTCTTTTCTTTTGCTTTTGAACATTTGTTTGGGCCATAGGCCTCTTATTTTTCTTATAATGTCATTTAGCTAGTCACAACCCCTTTTAAGTCCATATGCATATGCATTTGCAACAATCTTTGCTTAACCATTGCATTCGTATCACGTTTGCATATTCATTTATCAATCATTTCATGTGAGAAAACATAACCATGTAACCATGCATTTAAGTCATACCTTACTATTTCATATCATAGTCTTACCATAATAAACATGTAATTCATTTAACAGCAAGTCAAGTCATATTGCACATAGCACACAGCAATCACATGTATCAGAGAAATCGTTCAATAATTAAACTCACTTTTTCTTTTGATATTGAACTTCTAAGTTACTGTTTCTCACTTCCTTGGCGGTCTCCAATTTGTTATGAACCTAAATGAATGTACAATTGATCAATTGGTAGCTAAACAAACTTAGTAAAACTTAAATACGTTGATATATGCATAATTTGGACCAATAAGGTTTGGTATTATGGCAGTGTGACCTTTATATGTTCAGAAGCTTCTAACTTTTTCTATACTAGTCCAATTTGTATGATTCTTATCTTTTATTAAAGGTAACATTAGGGCTATAACATATCTAAATTTCAGAGCAATTGGAGTATTGTACAATTTTTGGTGAGATTTATACCTGTGTTCTATTTTCTTCCATGTTTCTGCCCTTAGGCAGTTTTAGGACACCAATTTTGGTCCTTCATATCTCATAACGTGTAAGTTATAATTTTATGAAACTTTTTAAAACTTATATATGACAAATTAGAACATTTTTCATATTGACAACTTTCCTCTATTATGCCTTTAGTGTCCTCAAATGGTAAAGGAATTATAGTCAAGAACAGGGTTGGCATCCAGGCTAGTATGATTTTTGAAGGTCATATCTCACAAAATACATAACCTATTAAGGTGATATTTGTGCCCAAATTTAGATAATACATATACCTATAACTTTTATGTTTAACAATTCACATATTATGCCCATAAAGAGCTCAAAACAGGCAAACAATTAGCTAGATCTGTACAGCGCACTAAGCAGGCAGCTCAAACTATGAAACAAACATAATTCCCTTCACCATAACTCAACATCCACCTAGCATATGATCACGAAATTTATTATACAGCTATATAACACAGAGAAATACAACTTTTTATTTTGAGTTTCCTCAAATTAATCCTATATCATATTGAAAAGGAACCAAAATGATAGGTGATTCAGCTAGGTTTCTCAATCGAACTAGTCAGAGTCATATGCCAATATATTTTCATAGACAGCAAATCATGCAAAAATATTTATATATTCATAAGCCTAGGACATAAATCTACAAGTTTAATGGTGGAGTTTCTTCAGATTTGGTCTACTATGTTGCTTGTACCTTTATAAACCTAGCTTAACTAATTTCTTAACTCAAAATTAACAACATTAGGGAGGAGACTAACCTTAATAATGGCCAGATGATGGAGTATAAGGCTGTAACTTAGAAAAAAAATGAAGAATTGAAGAGGAAAAGAAGCAGAATTCTCTATGGAAAAGGAGGAAAGTTAGCCACCCTTCCCAACTTTGTCCCATCTTCTTCTTTTTATTTTATTTTGCTTTATTTTATTTCTGTCATTTAATTTGTTTAAATATTTATTTATTATTATTATTATTTCCTCTAAATATTTATATGTACCTAGTTAATGCCAAAAATACTATATACTCAAATTGTCCAATCTAATTAATTTAGCTATTCCAAATTTCATTTATTTTAATTTAATCATTTTATTTAATTTTATTTTCAATACCTTATCATCCTTATTTAATTTATAACTTGACATGTACGACTTGCTCCTAGTGCGATAAACCGACCCGTAGTAAATCTATCTCGTGAACACGTTTAAACCAAAATTCATATGTATGCATGTGTTTCATGTGAATGATATATATAAAATGAACATGTTTAAATGGAATGCATGGATAATGCATATAGGGACGGTCAAGGATGTTATGGTTATAATTTCAATGTCCATAAGATGAGAATTGGAATTTCCCTTTTGTGTCTTGGAAGAAAAGAAAAGATTTAGGTGGCATGAAAGGTCTATGGGGTTATGACTTGTAAACTTACACTTTATGAGTTATTGATACAAGTATTGTTATTAGCATGTAATATAAACGTGGAATTTGTAATGGTAAATGATTGAATGATCAATCTTAGATATGGCATGTTGAAATGAGATAATGATTCTTCAGTAATATGAACTTTATGAGTTAAGATTTGATTATGTCATGAATTGGTGAATTTGTATATTTTGAGCATGTTATGCATGTTTATTATGTTGAATGTTGCTAGGTTGGGTTGCAATTGGACTACCATAGAGCCTATTTGTGTGTTGTAATTAAAAAAGGGTGTTTGAACTACATGTTTAAAAAAGGGACAGTAGCCTTCACTACCAGTGTCACCACCACGGTCATGACCAGTATAGTGATGAATAGAGATAGTCACAACCAATGTCACCACCAAATTCATAACCGGTTTGGTGGTGAACAGAGATAGTCACAACCAGTGCCACTACTAGGTTCATGACCAATTTGGTTGTGAACAGAGATAGTCACAACCAGTGTCACCACTTGGTTTATAATTGGTCTAGTTGTGAACAGTGATAGTTACAACCAGTGTGACCACTTGTGTCACGCCCATGACTAATATGCAACATGTTGAATTATGTTTTAAATGTTCCTATATGTTATGCCACGCACGTATACACCTACCATGATGCTTGTTAAGTATGAATGACATGTAATCTATATGAAGTATAACCCTATAGTATGAAAAGAATGAAGGTATGTGAATCATACTATATTAGCAATGTATTCATGAACTATGCTATAAGAACATAAAGTTTTGAATGTTAAACACAACAGCTAAACAGATATAAAACATACTTTGAAATGCCCAGTTACTTGTACTAGGACTGCCTATACCATAGATGATATGTCATTCAGGGTTATTATGGTACCGTAGGAATTATTTTAGAACAATATCTTTTTATAGGTAAGGAGGTCCAAGCTCCGAATGAGCGCCTTTGACCCTTTTGCTAGCAATCATATATTATTTTCAATGAAGTCAGCCCAAGCTCCAAGGAGCACAGTTGACCTATCAAGGTGATACAAGCTCTAAGAGAGCTCCATTGACACTTTTTGTGTTCAGACAAGCACACAACAAATGAGTAGGGAGGTCCAAGCTCCAAGGGAGTGCCCCTATTCACCACCCATATCTGAACAGTTCCAGATATTGAGTTTTAGGATATGAAATGAAAAACAAATACAAGAAATCAAATATTAATTACATAGAACACATAAATCAATTTATATGACATAAATGTCATACATCTAGATATAAGCACGTGGAAACTAGGCATAAAGTAATGGAATGAAGATACAGAAAATTATGTGATACACATATGTGATTTTTCCTATGTATGCATTATTCTATAATGATATAGTTGGTATGTTTGCCAGTTGGTAATATGTCTACTTAAATTATATGTATTGAGTATTGGGCGATTAAATAAAATATATTTGATCACATGGGTCACAAAATATAAATACACAAATTATATGAATGTTATTATGAATATAATCTCATGGTTTAATGAGATGGAAATAGCTTCCACTACCAGGTATGCTTACATGTTAAGAATGTAAAAGTTTGCTATGTTATAAATGAGATATTATGTAATTAAATACCAGTATGACTACATGATCAAGTAAATGTTAATACATACTTGTGATCCATAATTGTGTGATAGAATTATTATGTTTATATGTACCATTAAGCTTTCAGTAGCTTAGCGTATGGGTTTCCTGCATGCAAGTTGGAGCCGCTAGGTAGCAGAGTTGACTTGAAGAGAAGGACGAGCCCTTCAGAGAAGTCAAAGTCAATTCATGCATTTATTATTTATTTTGTTTCATTCATTGGGTAGTTAGACAGGAATAATAAAGGATTTAATGGTTTTAATTCCTATAATTTATAGATTCTTAAATAAGGATATTATTGGGTGTGTTTAGCCCCAAGACAGTTTTAATCATGCTAATGATTACAAATTTATAGTTATAAGTATGATGACAATTGAACTACATTACGTTACATGATAAGAAATATATGAACATGTTATTTTGAGAAAAAGCTTTAATTCAAACACATGTTTACAATCGTATTATATTATAGTTAAGTAGCACTCCCCTATATAGTAATGGTCAATCTACCATATGGGAGGGTATCACAAGTGGCGACACAAACAACTTAGTAATAAGATATGTTTGATTTTATCTGCCATGATGTAATGTTTTTCAACTAATTCCATGTAGTGTTGTCAAATTAATTAGCAAGTGGGAACAGGCACAATATCTTCGTAGTTTAGTCAATCCCCACATTAGCATGCGAAGTTTGATTAAAATCATTTCTCTACAATGCATTGCAAATGCTGACCAATAATCTCTCTGATTAGTTGGTCAACATTTGCAGTGCTTTAGCAGAGAATTGTTTTTCATCAAATAATTAATACTTGGTAATATAGGGGTTAACTAAAGTAAGGAAATATTGCATCTATAATGTCTAATTGCTAAATAATTTGACTAAACTAATTGGATTAAGTAGTTGAAGAACATTATATTTTTACATCAGCAGTTAAAATTGTTTGAGTCCACAATTTAAAAAACACAAACATACTTCTTCCTTTAAGTTATTACGTTAGAAATACAATTGACTCCATTCAACAACCAAATCAAACCATCCGTAATATCTTCTGCTGATCTTCAAATTTCAT
>CATIWF010191356.1:0-11597 GCA_949630135.1 Balakata baccata
GTGTCAAGTTTATCTCGTGAATACGTTCACACCGAAATCTCTACGTATGCATGTGTTTCGTGTGACAGACATTTATAAAATAAATATATTCAAATAAAATGCATGTGATAATGCATGTATGGATGGTCGAGAATGTTACATATTGAGTAAAAGGTCTTCTCAAAGTCAACCCTTGCCTTTGATGATGTCCTTTAACTACCAATTCTAGTTTTATAGGCAACTGCATTACCTTCCATGTCAGCCTTCAACTTGAATAACTGCTTACACCCAAAGGGCTTTGTCCCTTTAGGTGGGTCAACCAAAGTCCATACATGGTTTACAAACATGGAATCCATATTCGACTTATGGCCATTAGTCATATTTTGAACTCTTCAAAATCTCTTCATAACTAGTAGGCTCATCATCCTTTGTAAGCAATACGACCTTTTGTTCACTTATAAGAGATCTATATCTCTTAGAAACAACTCGTATCCTACTTTATTTATAAAGCTCATGTGTTTCATAAGGTCTTACTGTTACTTCATCTATATGAATCACATATTTGGGCTTTGTCAGTTGATTCACATCTACTTGAGTATATTTGAACTTCATCAAGTTCATTCTTGCTCCGACTATCTTATTGTAGAAGAACTCTTTCTCTTAAAAGATAGCATACTTTGAACAAAAACCTTTTGTTCAAATAGTGGTAAAACTGATATCCAATTGACTCTCATTGGTTATCCTATGTACAGTGATAGAGATGTGCCCAAAAGGCAATCGCCTCAGGCATTTCATGTACACATTCAAAAAGGCATTCTTTCATTATATTAGTATTCATTTGCATATGAATTGATATACATCTTAAATTAATTAATGAAAGTCCATGATATGAAAGATAGCATGAAGGAAATCATGATGGGATCATGATAATGAGATTCCTATCATGTGTAATTATGTTAGTATCTAAATTATCCCTAGTCACAGGATCAATAAGACAGGACATTGTTGATCTGGATAGACTAGCACATGCTATACTTCATGGTTGGATCAAGCAGTAGATCTCATAAGTTCTTAGCATGAGATGTTTAGAGTTAACATGTGGATGCTTACTAGGAGTAGTCAAGTACATTGGATAACTTGCTATGAGATGATCAAATGGATTATCTATTCAAATATCAATGATAGTCTCATCATAGCAACGGGACAAGTATCCTTAGACTTAAGGTACTCAAGGATATCTTAGATACTGATTCTGTGCTTTGACTCCATTCTTTGTTACCTCATAAAGGTCGCTCATAGGGTGGTGCTTGGGTACAGATTGAGGTATTCGAAGGTAATTAGGTAGCCAATAAAGGATTCACCGCTCCTGATAGAGGGAAAGTATACCCACGGCCTCTTTTCAGGATCATTACTCAAGAATCTCTGGCCAAAGTGGAAATGTCTTGAAGATGGTCTTCAATAACATGTCTAATAGAGTCATGAGTCCCAATGACAAGATCTAACATCACTTGGGCTAGATGTGACGTAGTCAGTCTAGTGGGAGCTGACACAGTCCATGCTCTGAACTGAGTGGGGTATAGGATGGTGAAAGGACGAATTGTATATATTGTTGTTTATGGAAAGGTTCTAGTCAAACTACTGACTTTCCGGTCAATTGGGGGTCATGATGTGTTGCTAGATACCACTCATGACTTGCTAGATACCACTCATGACTTGCTTGAATTAATTGTTAATTCGGGTGGCCAACATAACCGGAAACCTAATGGGTCACACGCATTGGAGGTGTGAAGAATGAGTAAAATGGTCTTGGATGAGATCCAAAAATATGAGAGAATTATTTAGGGTCGGATTGTGATGGGATCACAAGAAAAAAAAATCAGAAAAAATTGCTAGGAGGTGTCACGGGGCAGGCCAGTGCCTGCACGCTAGGCAAGCCCAGCGCATGGGTGCTGGCAAATTTGGCCAAAAATGCAAAATTGGCCCCTAAACCTATTTTGGTAATTTTTCCAATCCTATGATGCTTAGAAACACCTATAAATAGTATTTTTCACTAGAAAAACTAATGAGCTACCATAGAAAATTAATAGTTAATTTTCTTAGAATTTCTCTCAAAGAACATACACAATGCTAGCACATTGTGTTTGTTCAAACCATTACCCTTGTGGTTTCTTTCTTTAATTTCTAGATGGATTATCATTAGAGACACTCCAAGATTGGATTGTTGTGGTTTGCTACAACCCAATAAGAAGGAAATTTGAAGAATTGGTTCAAGAAATTAAAGGTATAATTTCTAACTTTGATTTTGATTCAATTAGTTTTAATGGAACAAGTAGAATCCTTTGGTTCGAGTTTTGAAAATTTTTATTTCTACTGCCTTTCTGAATATGATTCATCCTCAAAACCCAACATATAGACATTGGGTTATATTGAGCTTTTAACGAATCCAATATTATCTACTTTTCTTAAGTAGGATAATCCTAAATTTTAATTTATAAAAGAATAGGTTTTATGTTATTTTATATTTTATATGGAATAAAACCAATTGACTGATAAGGTATTATGTTTATCACATAAACATAATCCCATGTGCATGACCATAAAAGGAACTTTAAGGAATTTTAAAAGCTCATTATATACCTCACCATGTCTAATAAGGTTTGGCTACTCCTTTTAGCTAGATCATTATGCTATGGAGTATAAGATATGGTTCACTGAGATAAAATCTCATTATCTCTAATATGACATTGAAACATTTAGCTCAAGTATTATTTCACTTTGATCTAACCTAAGTATTTTAATACTTTTACCAAATTATTCCTCTACTTCATTTTCAATTCTTTGAACATTTCAAAGATTTCAAATTTTGTATCTCATCATACACAAATATCCAAATTATGAGTGATCACAATTACGGTAATGAAGTAGACAAAATCATTTATGGCCTACATGAATATTGGTCCACAAACATCTATATGTATAAGGTCGTCAGTCCTTTTGCATATTCATCCTTTTCACTAAAAGGTGATTTTGTCAACTTGTTTAATAAATATGATTCTCATGTGTCATATGATTCATAATCATGTGACCCCAAGTTACCATAACTCATCATGTGATTCACTTTTATATACACAAGTTGATAATACCATAATTTATGGTTTTAAGTCATCAACCCTTTAAATTTGATATGGACAATAGAATCAAGCATTCCAAAATCATAAACTCTATTGCATAATATTTTAGTTTCATAAGGAATATCATTTAACCATATAGAACAACAATTGTTCTTAATAGTCAAACGAAAAACTTTTATTTAACTATTAAACAAAACTATATTCTTTATTCATAAACTAAAACAAAAATTACAATTGTTTAATCCTTTAAATAAGCTTACTAAAAAGTGTTGAAACTTAAGCTCATATCGTGGCAATTATTGCTTTATAGCCAATATGCACAGTTTTGACTCTCCCCTCTTAAGCTTTCTATTGTTTCTTTAGTCTTGCATATCTTATATATGTGAGACCTATATACAGTATCTAATACACATCTATTATTACAAGAAACAATGTTATCCTCTTTAACAAATTTACTTAAAGTAAAAGGTGCATCTATATGCCTTATCTTCTACTTCTTTAAAAACCAAAATAAGCTTTGTTATTCCATTTCCATTTTGCAACTCTTGCCATAATGGAAGTACCTTTTAAGATGTCTCTCTATCGTTTCCTTTTATCTATAATGCATTTACATTTTAGATTTTCCTTCTATCATCTTGGAGTGGTAGAGCAATTTAGATATCTCATGTCACTCAGTATGAGCTTTCTCATTGGCTATCTCTCTAAGATGATACATGATGGTTTTGCATCCATTTCCATACTGCTTTTGAAGTTTGAACAACTTAGGACCAATCCATTATTATCCAAGTATTTCTTGTATGCAAATTGTTCATAACACTTGCATCTCAAGCATTAAGGGAAGGAAAATGTCTATTCCGAGACTTTGGCAACCCTTTGGATTTGAGAACCATTCTCAGCTTTATACCAGTTAAGGAAGCTTAGGTTAGTCAAAATGTGACTCATGATTACACTTTGATTCATATTGAATGATATGATTCTAACAACCTAGATTTAAAGATTAAGATTGTAGAAGTGTGTACATGAATAAATGCATGATATTAGCTCTTTAATAAAATGCATTATGGCTCACACTATTTTATTGCAAACCCATAGCCCTCACTATGGATCCAAGAGAACTTATTTGGAAGTTCTCCTAGTGGGTCAGTATCCAATTCCAATTTATGAAAGACCTTGAGTCAGCTCAACAAGCCTTCTTAAATCAAATTGATAGGTGTCTAATCCATTCCAATTGCATCTTTAAATGCAACTACCGAATTGTGCTATCAAGAAATTGATGTGTGCACAAATCATTGGGCTATCAACTATTGATACATATACATTTACCCAACATCGCCTCTAATTTACATTAACCTTGAGTTGGCTTAAAAAATCAATGAAATTGGTTAAGACTAACCCATTAATCATGAAGTCATATTTCAATGGTTTAAACATATTCTTATAGAGCAGGTTTAAGTCAGCTCAATAACCCAGCATCTAGAAGAACTCTAGTTCTCCCCATTATTAATGAAAGGCATTAGTCTTAATTATTATTTATTATGAGATTTTGTTAATAAAGTCTCATCATATTTATAGCATGTTAAACATACATACATACATACATACATACATACATAGACATACATTTAATAGTTATTATAGTTATATGGCACGATAATGGACAATCTAACATCAATCCCTCGAGCCATGGAAGGATTGACTAGGTCTAGCCTAGGTAGATGCATGAATTACAACCGAAAAATAGAAATCAAATTCCTATTTCTAAGTCTTCTTGTTTATAGTACCATCTCCTTTACTTTTTGCTCCTTTGCATAACCATTATATCCTAACCCAGTATAATATAATTACATATTTCAAAATAGAAAACATCAATTTACATTTGAGGGGAGTGAGATGAGAAAAGAAATACACGAGAAAAGAGAGGTAGGGACACACAGGCCCTATTTACCATAAAACAAAATGCATCAAGCATGCTCAATCATATTGGGCCTAAGCTCATAATCATCCATCATATCTTTTTATTCACTTATTATACATATTTATTTAATTAATAAAAGGCATTTTCATTAATTTGGTATTCATTTGTTATATGAATTGATAGTGATCTTAAATCAATTGACGAAGTCCTTGATACATAACATAGTATGAGGGAAATTATGATGAGATCATAATAATGAGATTCTTATCATGTGTAATTATGTTAGTATCTAAATTATCCCTAGTCATAGGATTAATGAGATGGGACATTACTAATCCAGATAGACTAGCACAAGTTATATTCCTTGATTGGATCAAGCAGTAGATCTCATAATTTGTAAGCATGAGATGTTTAAAATTAACATGTGGATGCTTGCTAAGAGTAGCAAAGTACATTGGATAACCCTTTATGAGACAATCATATAGATATTCTATTGAAATCTCAATGAAAGTCTCATCATAGTAAAGGTGTAAGTATCTTTAGACTTGTTGTACTCAAGGATATCTTGGATACTAATTCTGTACTTTGACTCTATTCCTTGTTACCTCATAAAGGTTGTTCATAGGGTGGTAATTGGGTACAACTTGAGGTATTCGAAGATAATTGGGTAGCCAACAAAGGATTTACCACTCCAAATAGAGGGAGTGTATACCCATGGCCACTTGTCGGGACATTACTCAGAATCTCTAGCCAAAGTGGAAATGTCATAGAGATGGTCTTCAATAACATGTCTCATAGAGTAATTAGTCTCCAAGACAAGATCCAACATCACTTGGGCTAGGTGTGATGTAGTTAGTCTAGCGTGAGTTGTCACATTGTCCATAGTCTGAACCGAGTGGGGTATAGAATGGTAAAAGGATAAATTGCACAGAAATTGTCCATGCAAAGGTTCGTAGTCAAACCACTAATTTTCTAGCTAATTGGGGATCATGATGTGTTGCTAGATACCGCTCATGACTTGCTTAAATTAATTGATAATTTAAGTGACCAATATAATCGGGAACCTAATGGGTCACACGTTTTGGAGATATGAAGAATGAGTAAAATGGCACTGGATGGGAGCCAAAAATGTGAGAGAATTATTTCGAGTCAGTTTGCAATAAGATCGCGGGGAAAAATCGCTCAGGGGAGTGGACGCTAGTTGGCCTGCCTACAGGTAGGCTACTACACGCACCAGCGCATAGCAGCTCACAAATCCAATTTTATTAGGCCTTAATGGCCATAACTCACATAACTCCTCATTTTCTCCTTTCTGAATTTTTACTCTATAAAACTGATATTCTTTTGGATCTAAAAGACCCTAAAAACAGAAAATAGACAATAAAAAAATTTTTGGAGAAGAAAAATTTTTGGAGACAACAAGAAAAATTAAGCAGTTTAATTTTTCTCTCAAAGGAATACATATCATTGTGAGCACTTTGAGCTGTGTTCAAGCCATCTCCCTAGTGATTTCATTCTCTCTTCTTCGGATGGATATTGTTATAAACAATCCAAGATTAGATTGTTGTGGTTTGCTACAACCCAACAAAGTGAGTTGAAGAAAAATCAAGAAACTATAAAAGTATAATTTCTGAATTTTGCTTTGTTAAATTAGTTTTAATTGGCACAAGCTGATTCTCTTGTTTTGAGTTTTGAAAAATTTTAAATTCCGCTGCGTAATATGCATGTGATACATGCTCAAAACTCTTCATTAATATCAGAGCCCTTAGTGGGCATTAAAATTAATTTTAATTTAAGGTGCAATTGGATTGCATCGTTTTGATGATTTTGGATCTTTTGTTTGTAAAATTGAAATTAATTTGTAAAATTTGTTTTACATATTTTTTTTTCTATGATCTGATCATGAGATGATTAAGGATGATTATATTGATTAAAAAATGGTTTAACTATGATTCAAATAATTAATTGCGAATTTATTACAAAATTGCTGAAAATTACATTGTTGATGAACATGTGATGTTATTTGGCTTAATTTTTGGGGCTGTTCATATTTTTCTTGTAATTTGATTATGGAAAAATTATTTAGACATATTGATAAGTTTTTAAGCCCCAAAAGTGTCCAGTAATTAATTAAAAATTGTTTTAATTAATTTTGCAAACAAACATTGAAACATATATGTTTTTGGATACTTGGTGGGACTGTTTTGTTTGATTTTTTTGTATGTGAATATTTCGTTTCCATCACCTTGAAATAATTTTTATGTGATTAAAAATATGTTATTTTGATGTTAGATGCATGTCAAAATCAATTTGCTCGAATTAGGTATCCAAATTAATACCAGACAGTAAATGGATCATTTTGAACTTCTTGTGAGTTGGTTCGTTTGTCTTAATAATTTTGGTTTGTGCCAAAATTATTTTGATGGACTTGAGCTGACCTAAAGATGTTTAAAATGATGATTTGAGGATCTAAAAATTTTGGAAATTAATTTTGAATTAATTTATGTTGAGTAAATGGCATATCTAGTATGATTAGAAAATGGAATGTATATTAAAATTAAATTCTTTAATTTTTGATATCATAATAATTTGATTTTGAGGTGAATAAATTTTGAATTAATTCTAGAAATATGGAATTTGATTAATTTGATTAATTATTAAATTTCACATTAAAATGACATACAAAATTAAATTAACCGAAACAACAAAAATAGGCAATTTATGTTCAAGTGTTGAATTGACTTTCAAATTTGCAATCCAAAATTATCACTACCTATTTTATTTTAATTTTATGCTTTAGAGAATGCATGCTAGGGGTGTATGGAAAGGCATGATGGATGATTATGTACTTAGGTCCAATGTGATTGAGCATGCATGATTTTCTTTTATGGTAAATAGGGTCTGTGTGTCCTTGCCTATCTCTTTTTTCTCGTGTATTTCTTTTCTCATCTTACTCTCCTCAAATGTAAATTAAGATTTTCTATATTTGAAATGTATAATTAGATTACATAGGATTATAATAGAATGGAGATGCAAAAGAACAGGAAGCAAAGGAGATGGTGCCATAAACAAGAAGACTTAGAAGTAGGAATTTGATTTCTATTTTTGAGTTGTAATTCATGCATATACCTAAGTAAGACCTAACCAATCTCTCTTTGGCTCAAGAAATTGATTTTAGTATGTCCATAATCATGTTATATAGTTAATGTAACTATCTTTATATATCCATGTAATGAATGTATGATAGACCAATTTAATAAAATCTCTCGCTAAATAAATAATTATGTCTTATGCCTTCCATTAATGTGGGGAGAACTAGAGTTCTTCTGGAGTTAGAGTTGTTGAGTTGCCTCAAGCTCACTCTATAAGAATATGTTCGAACCATTGAAATTATATTTCATGATTAATGGGTTGGACTTAACCAATATCATAGATTTATTGGATTTGCGCCAAGGTTAATGAGTATTGGAGACGAAGTTGGGTAAGTGTACATGAGATGTGCACATATCAAGAGTTAATAGCCCAATGTGTGTGCACACATCAGTTAGTTAATAGCACAAGATTCTGTAGTTGCATGGAAATGTAATTGGTATAGATCAAATACCTGCCAACTAAACTAAGGATGGTTTGTTGAGTTGCCTCAAGGACATTCTTAGCAAATTGGATATCGACCTACTAGGAGAACTTCCATATAGGTTCTCTCGGGTTCATAGTATGGGCTATAGACTTGTAATAAAATAGTGGGAGTTATAATACAATTTATTAAGAACCTAATAATCATGCATTTTCACGCACATTCTAACACCCGCTTTTTACATCTAGGTTGCTAGAATCACCATCATGGTATCAAGTATGAATTTGCGATCACTAATGGAGTCAAACAAGTTGATTGGGCCTAACTTCTTAGACTGGCTTAGGAATTTGAGAATAGTTCTCAAATATCAGAAAATAGGTTATGTCCTAGATGAAGGGCTTCCCGATCCCCCTACTACTGATGCTTCTGAAGATGTTCAGAAGGCATACAAACAGCATCTCGAAGATAGTGAGATGGCAAGATGCATTATGCTTGCCACTATGTCGGCTAAGTTGCAAAAGTAGCACGAGGCTATGGATGCTCACACCATAGTCTTCCATCTAAGAGAGCTATTTGATGAGCAAGCATGATCCGAAAGGTTTAAGATCTCATAGCAACTCTTCCGCTCTAAGATGGTTGACGAGATATCTCCAATGCAATGTGCACTGAAGATGAATGACTATATTGAGAGGTTGGCCACCTTGGGTTTTGTGATGGATCATGAATTAAGTATCGACTTAATTCTAACTGTTTGACTGATAGTTATGCACATTTTATGCTTAACTATAGGATGAACCAGATCTCCACTACTATTCCTAAGTTGATCAATATGCTCAAGACAGTTGAGTCATCTATCAAGAAGGACAATAAGGCTATGATTCTAATGGACTCTTCTAGTTCCAAGAAGAAGAAGTAGTCCACAAAGCCTAAGAAAGGCATGGCTAAGAAGAAGGCCAAAGCGACTGCCCCAAAAGGGACTTACTTCCATCGTGGCAAGGATGGCCATTGGAAGAGGAACTACAAGGGCTACTTAGAGTCCTTAAAGAAGACATCTAATGTCCCATCTACTTCAAGTATTTATGTCATTTAGGTTAATATTGTTTCTAATAATAATATGGGTATTAGATACCAGTTGTGGCTCACACATACGCACTAATATGCAGGGCCTAAGGAACAGTAGGTAGCTCAATAAGGGAGAGTCAAACATGTGCATTGGAAATGGAGCAAGAGTTGCTGCATTAGCTGTAGGAACTTATGTATTAACCCTCCTTAGTAGGCTTATTTTAAATTTGGACAATTGCTTTTATGTACCCGCTTCAACTAAAAACATAATTTCTATTTCTAGTTTAAATAAAGATGGTTTCCATTTGGCTTTTAGCAATAATTGTTGTTCTATTATGTTGAATGGTATTATTTATGCTAGTGGCACATTATGCAATGATATATACATATTAGATATGTCAAATCCAATTTTATATGTCAATGACAATAAGAGGCATAAACAAGATTTGTTGAAATCATTTTATTTATGGCATTATCGCCTTAGTCATATAAGTGAGAGGCTCATGACTAAGCTACACAAGAGTGGTAGTTTGGGGTCATTTGATTATAAATCATATGACATATGTGAATCTTGCTTATTAGGCAAGATGACAAAATTGCCCTTTAAGGGAAAAGGTGAACATGCTAATGGACTATTAGACCTAATACATTCAAATGTATGTGGTCCAATATCCATGCATGCTAGAGGTGGTTTCATCTACTTCATTAACTTTATCGACGACTACTCACGATTTGGGTATGTGTATCTTATGAGATACAAATCCAAAGTTTTTAAAAAGTTCAAAGAATTTAGAAATGAAGTAAAGAAACAACTTAGGAAAAGTATTAAAACACTTCGATCTGATCAGGGCTGAAAATACTTGAGCTAAGAGTTTCTTGACTATCTTAGGATAATAGGATATTATCTTAGGGATAATGGGATATTATCCCAATAGACTCCACCTTACACGTCACAACACAATGGAGTAGCTGAAAGGAGAAACTAAACCTTGTTAGACATAGTAAGGTCAATGATAAGCTTTGTAGAACTACCTAAATCATTTTCGGGTCATACACTAGAGACTACCGTTTATATTTTGAATGGAGTCCCTTCAAAGTCAGTTGATGTTACTCCATATGAGATGTGGAATAACAAAAGGCCCACACTTTCTTACATAAGAGTTTGGGGTTGTCATGCTTATATGAAGCAAACAATATCAGATAAGCTGGAAGCTAAATCTGACCTTTGTCTGTTTGAGGGATATCCTAAAGCATTATATGGATATCAATTCTACCACCCTTTAGAAAAAAAAGTGTTTGTTTCAGGACATGCTACTTTTTTGGAGAAAGAGTTTCTTCTAAAAGGAGATAGTGGAAGCAAAATTGAACTTAAGGAAGTTCAAGATGCTCAAGCAGATGCGGATCAACTGCCTGAACCTAAGCCTACTACTCATACAAATGAGATAGCAGCTCAACTTTTTAAAGCACAAGAACTTCGCAAGTCAAGTAGGATATGCACTGTTCTAGAGAGATATGGATTTCTTATAAGCAAACAGAATGACATATTGCTCACAGAAGATGATGAGCCTACAACCTATGGAGAAGTTCTGAATAGTTCAAAATTTGACAAATGGCTTTAAGCTATAAAGTCAGAAATTGATTTCCTATATGAAAACCAAGTATGGACTTTGGTTGACCCATCCGAAGGGATAAAGCCCATAGGGTGCAAATGCGTTTTCAAGAAGAAAACTGACATGGATGGTAATGTGATTACCCATAAAGCTAGACTGGTAGCTAAAGGGTAAGGGATCCTAATACATATAGATACAAATGGTCTAATGAGAGCAAGAATTTCCAGGAACATTTGGAACATTTCATTTCTGAGCAGAAGAGCCGTTTTCTTTTTCAAGTAGTGTTCGATCAATTACGTATTAATCAATATTCGATTGATTGGTCT
>CATIWF010191416.1:0-29234 GCA_949630135.1 Balakata baccata
CATTCTACTTTTCTTACCCATGTAAGAATGCATCTCTATATATAAACACAAGTCCAACTTCAATTCTTAGTGATGTGGGACAAATCCCACTCACTTTTCACCTTTAAATCTCCTTATCATGGAGCTTACTTTGAGCTTCAATTTCTGTTCACACATTTTCCATTTTGAGCATATGAATACATTAATTCATAGTCCTCATGTCAAAGAACATATATCCGGGTCTTTTTTTCAAAACCGAGTTGTGGGACCCACCCGAATAATCCTCTCAAAATGGCTCATAATCAGAATTTTTCAACAGACATGTGTCATTAAGTCCTAGCAATCACGCAGCATAGAAGAGGAGCCCTGGTGGGATATTTATTATTTTAGTATGGATTGTTAGTAGAACAATAATATGAGAAATTGTTAATTTATTATTGTTAATTCATTATTAAAAAACAAGAGAAATAGAAAACAATATAAGGCATGTGTTTCACATAGTTTCTTTAAGACAAATTCGTTCCCTACCACTAGTGTTTAGAATAACTAGCGTTTGTTTCTCAGGATACAACAGATTTCAAGAAGTTGTTGAATACACAACACTTACTTACAGCGAACTGAGTATTTGTTACATTCTTTATCACTTAAGAAGAAGAAGAAAAAGGAAGAAAGAGACTTTGCGAACAAGAACTAAACTCAACTCTCCAAAAATTGTCTACAACACAAGTCAAAAGCTCCTATTTTATACCAAATGGAGAAGACATGAAATTAATTGTGATTAATCTCTTTTAAAGGCTGTCAATAATATCTTTATAACTCTCAAATAATTGTGAAATTAATATTTGAAATATTAGAAAATGAAATTTCAAAAGACTAATCTAAAACACAATTCACACGGGTGTGTAGATTAGCAATGCACACACTACAGTACAACGACACGGGCGTGTGCGAGAGAGTCTTACATGCTACTTTTCTTACCCATGTAAGAATGTATCTAATATAAATACAAGTCCAACTTCACATATTGGTGATGTGAGACAAAACTCTAAATCTCAGTGTCACTTTTTCTCTTCATATCTCTTTAGTAAGGAGCTTACTTTTAATTTTAATTCCTATTCACATATTCTCCATTTTGAGCATATAAATATATTAATTCATAATTCTCATATCAAAAAACATATATCCGGGTATTTCTCCCAAAACTCAGTTGTAGGATCCACCCGAATTATCATCGCAAAATGACTCGTAATCACAATTTTTCCAATATAGATAAAAAAAAATTACCAATTTAGGGATTTTTTTTTTACAAAATTCCAAGTGTACGCACTGCCAGTGTGCCAGTTGAACTGAGTGAATTGAGGCAGGGCTATTTTTTCTTTTTCCAACATTCCGATGCAGTGTATTTTTTTAAACCCAATTTTCAATGACCCGCTTTTTCCTTAATAGCTCAAATACATAGAGTATTATAAGAAACAAGAAAATGGTAATTTAGAGTGGGATTAATGCAGTCAGTAATGGCAATATTTGACAGTTAATTTCACCCAAATTCATTATAATTTTGATAACTTATGCAAAAATAATTTTTTTAATTTTTTTTCCATAAAAATGCAAACTTTATTTTTTTTCATAAAAATGTAAACTTTATTTTTTTTCCATAAAAATTACTTCCACCGATTTTTTCATTGAATTACTGACATGGACAACGTAACACCACAATTCTTTGAATTTGCTAATGTGGCATCTACATTATGATGATGTAGCATTATATATCAGCATTCCAATGCTACGTCGTTGTCCACATCAGCCAATGGCAGAGCCACATTCATCTGAAGGAGGATTGTACCTCCCTCTAAATTTTTTAAAATGTATATAATGCTATGTAAATTTATATTATTTTTAATATTTGTTTCCCTAAAAAATAGGTAGGGGTACTGCTCTCCTGAATTTTTTTAAATATATATAATATTATATAAATTTATATTATTTTTGAATATTTGCCTCGTAAAAAAATATATTGGGAGTGATAAATGAATTATCATTAGTGTTGTAAATAAAGAATCGGAATATTGTAAATGTTATGACTCAAATTAAAATTTGCAAAGATCGATTGCAATTAATGAGGGATGAAAGTTGAATTTTTTTATTAGAAGAAATTGTATCATTTTGCACTAAACAAAATATTGATGTTCCTGACATGAATGATGATTATATATTTAAAGGTACGTCGTGACGTAAAACTCAAAGAGTTATGAATTTACATTGCTATAAAAGTGGATTTATTTTATAGTGTTGTAAATATACAACTTTAAGAGCTTAATGATCGGTTCCTATGATACTATTGAATTGCTACTTTGTATGAAATGTCTTAATACTGATAACCCTTTTTGCAGCTTTTAATAAGCAAAAGTTGATTTGTTTTGCTCAATTTTATTCATATGATTTTTTTCAAGTTGACTTGATGGTACTTGACAATCAACTTGATATTTATATAATTGACATGTGCTCTAATAGTGATTTTGCAAACTTAAAAGATATTGGAAGTCTAACTGAGAAATTGGTTGAAATAAGAAGATATGTAATGTATCTCTTGATCTATTTACTTATGAAATTAGCAGTTGTCTTACCTGTTACTACTACTAGTATGATCCATGGATAAGAAATTTTCTATAATGAAATTTGTAAAAAGTCGTTTGCATAATTGGATAGAAAATGATTGGATGAACTGTTTAGTTACATACATTGAAAAGGATGTTTTCAATAATAATGACAATGAATTAATTACACAATATTTTTAGAATATGAGCACTCGTTTAGAACAATTAAGAATTTTTTTTATATTTTTATATTTACACAGTTGTTGAATCTATTATTATATTTTGTAATTGATAATATTTATCATTTCTTTTAAAATTTATTTATATATCAAAAATTTAATTAAATTCTACATTGTATTGTAAAGAAAAATTAGTATATAAAATTTAGTTCCCTAATTTAGGGACTTGGCTGCCATTGACATCAACAATTCAGCAATGAAATATTGTCTAAAGTGATTTTCATGGCAAAAAATAAAATTTAATGATTTTTATGAAAAAAAATTAAAAAATATATTTTTTACAAGTTATCAAAAATATAATGACTACGAAATTAACCTTAATATTTGGATTCACAACATGTGTCAATATATGAAGTTACATGCCCAAAGATTTCACTTGATATAGTTAACACTAGTGCCACGTTTTATTTTTCTTTCATGACTATTGCGTTTAAACTCTAGTTTAATAATTATATTTATTGATTAATATATTGGTTAATTATCTCAAATTCTTCATTTAATATATAAATTTTATTTATTGATTAATTAGTAATTAATAATTAAAAAACTTATGCAGTAGTGATTTAAATTAATGAATTTTATGTAACTCATAACTATATCATAAAAAAACTCTTATTTGTCTTTAATTATCTAAGAAAAATTAATTAACAAAAAAATAATAGATATAATTAATTAATAAAAAAATTATCAACCATGCAGTAAATGTGGTATGAATTAAGGTCTATGTGGTATGAATAAGCTGTAGATTGATTTTTAAAAAAAAAACAAGAAAAGAATGCAAAACAAATATATAAATTAATTTTAAAAAATATATTACCAAAACCGTTGCATGGAAGGAGCATCACATGCAAAAAATAAAAATAAAAATGAATTTAAAAAATAAAAACAAAAAATCCCTTCTGTGGCACTTCTTTTGAATGATTAGAAGATTAATTTAAAAAAAAAAAAAAAGACAAACAAAAAACCATTCTGTGGCGCACGATTCCGGTGTCTTTCCCAATGTCATTTCACCAAAAGCACCCCCAATTCGGAAGTACTTTTATAAAGTACTTTCAATTTGGAATTTTACCAAAAATTACCCTTCACATATAAATAATTTTTCTCACAACCATAAACTAAAAAATATCCCAGCCCCTAGTAGTAAAGGATTTTTTTATGCTGTTTGCTCCTCACCTCAATCTACTCGGGCAAATAACACAAACTATAATTCTTTTTTAGCCTATTCAAATTCAAATTAGAAGAAAAGAAATCTACACATTTTATATACTCAAAAGCCAATCATACAATTTCCCCTTTTGTCTTTGTTACAATGCATCAGCGTGGCCAATTCTCGACTAGTTAAAACAAAAAGGCAAGTTGAGCAATAAGTAAACATCACAAGCAACCATAAATTTGTCTAAAGGCCAATTATTCTTCACTGTGCAAGAGCCTCAAACCAGCGTAGTAGTCTGATGATGTAATCTTTGATTTTCTGTTTTCAACTATCTTCTATACATAGAAATATAACAAATTGAAATACAGCTCCACCAGCCAAAAGGACTACTTCAAATTACTTCTTCAGCTAAAAGGGCAGTTTCCCGGAAAATTCTTGGTTTTCCTGCCTCTGCTGCGAACTGGCGAATTACTGCAAAACCCATACCGAAAGCTTTGAACAGAATCCAAAAAATAAATATATCATAAGATCTGATGAATTTGTTAGGATTTTGGTTAGCTATTTTATGCATTGCCATTATCAGAACTGCTGCATGCTTGATTTGTAAGGATAGAGTTCCCAAAATCTCCATCCAAGCTCATCTGTTGGACTTCTTGAGGAGATAGGATCTTAATGCAGCGGACACAGTTCACAAACTCTCTGCATAAAAGAACAAAATGAGATCAAAGGCAAACATACTTAAATCCACAATGGATCGGATAATGACTTGTGCATACATGGACTAATGGCATGCTAAGTTAGGTGAGTTAGTAGATTATGACAATGACCTTCATGTTAAGGCAAAGCCTTCAAGAAATGGCAAGAGGTAGCTAATTTGTTCAAAATCCAAGTTCCCCAAATACTAACGATAAATATTTTAAACATCGACTTCGTACCAAAGACCTTATACAAATTAGTCAATGAGAGCATAAGAACACAAAAAAAATTAGCTTGAATACCAAAATAATAGGAAAAGCAGTGAGGGTACTTACTCCCATGGATCATCCCCTACCAACAGGACATCATTCTCATGATCCACATAAACAAGTTTCCAGCCTATCCTTTGGCGGTCTTCTAACTGTCCCTCTATTCCAAACCTCCGAGCCAGATCTCGCTTAAGCTCATCATAACCCGAATAGCGAGTTATATCAATTGACCTCCCCACAGCTCCACGTTTGTACACCTTCACAATAAACATTAATGAACTTAGATGTTTTGGCCAAGGAGAAAACAAAATCCACACGCAAGTATATACATGTACAAAAATGGCATTGCATAGACTCAAACAACAAACCTTCGTATATGTCCGCATTCGCTGAAACTGTGGTGGTGGCGCCCAAGGACCTCTGTTCAAAAAGCTGCTATCATTAATTGTAGAGTCAATTGAATTGAATGCCATATCTGGAACTCCAAATGACTGGGAAACAATTGAAGATGAAAGTTCATGTTGAGGATCTTTTGAATTTTCACAGTTAGCAAGCACACCCCCTGGAGAGAGATTATATGAGAATCCCTTCCCCACACCCATGTTGCCTTTCATCAAAACATGGTCAGAATTTGAAGGTACACTGAGTCGGCCATCAACAGTAGCTCCAAATGGAACACTATTCCTGGGATCTGCCTGGAGTTCACCATCTTGGCTTGTGTCTCTCAGCAACAATGATTGCGGATTATACGAGGATGAATTGTTATTCTGCTGCAATTGAACATCATTCTGAGAAACACAAACTGAGGTTGTTGAAGAAGAAGTATCCAAATAATCTGTCTGGGCAGTTGTACCATTTAGGTATGACTGGGGGGCAAAGAAACCATGGTTTTGATTTTTGGCAATGTTCACCGAGGGCTTCGCATCAGATTTCTGTCGCACATCTTTGACCCAATTTGCACTGCATGGCATTGTTTCCAAGACACTCGGGCTCAAGAGAGTTGAAGCAGACTGAGCCATTTCATCCCCCATTGGTGTGCTTTGGTGTGCCCGACTGTTCGTTATTGGCTGAACCACATTAGCAAAGTTATTTGTGGAAGGTGAAGTTGAACAAGATGGAACCTCAGTAATCCCAGACAGCCCTGCTCCTGCAACTGTAGTCAATATACCACTACCAGCTGTTGAGAGCTGATTGGCAGCTGAGTTTGGAGGAAGTCCCACATGTCCAGGCATTTCTGACAGTATGCCAGACTGATGTTGAAATTTTAGCTGCTGAGACATATGAGAGAACCGAGCATTAGCGTGGTTGGTACTCTTTGTCATTTGTTGTTGAATAATATTTGACTGAGTGAGTGAGGTGGTTGAATGAGGGAGCGAGGTGGGTGTAGTTTCAGGCATTTCTGATGATTGATTTGGTTGCATGGACCTTGAGAAGTCCTGAGATACCTCTAACAGCTGCCTTTGTGGATCCTGAAGCTGCACAAAGTGACTAGGTTGTTGCATTAAAGATTGTTGTGCTAAAAGCGACTGTTGTTGCTGTTGAAGTTTCTGTAACAGTTGAAGCTGAATCTGATTGTCAGGCATCTGTAAAGTGCGGTTTACTTGATCAGGCAACTGTGCTTGCATTAAGCTCTGTTGTTGGTTCTGACCAAAAATATGCTGTTGTTGATTCTGCTGGTGCTGGAGGTTCTGAGGAAGGTTTCTGGGAAGCTGATGGCTCTGAAGAGATTGTTGTTGAAACACATTATAATTATGGATTAAATTTTGTGGCTGCAAAATCCGAGCTTGAACTTGACTTGAAGGCAAAGTTTGAGTCACCAAATTTTGCCTTGATTGTTGAGAGATATCACCCAACTGTTGCTGTGACTGTATGATGGAACCTAGTGGGTTCAATGAGGATGGCAACTTTGGAAGTTGATCAAGCTGCTGTGCTTGCTGAAATGGCCGCTGTGTGTTGAACTGTATGTTGTTAGGCCGAGATAATTGTGTTGCTGGCAAGCCTAACTGACGGGAAAGATCAGGCCCAGTAAGGTTCTGTAGAACAGATTCTGATAAGGATTGCGTATGATTGGGCTGCATGGAATTAGCAAGTGCAGTGTTTTGCTGCATGTTCATCCACTGGACTAAGCTCAGGCCAGGCAGAGATTGAGTATCCTTCATGTAGATATCATCACCGAGCCAATGCATGGTCTTCTTAAATAGATTATCTAAATCAGGAGAATCATCATCTGCAAAGAAAATATAAAAGGCAAATCAGAACAGAAACCAAAACTTAAAATTGTTGGAAGCTCTAGTTGCATCTTTAATGTCATATAATGTAACAACTACCAGATTAGCTAAAATGGAACCTGCAGACATTGGCATACCTCTCATAGAAGATAAACAAAAAGAGTCTACCACGTGTTCCACAGCTCTTACTATACTTTTACCACATAGAAATGAAATTAGTTGTTGCCCTCCATCATTATCGAGGGAACTCCTTTAATGCTCCAATAAAAGAAAAGTGAACATATAAAGAAACAATCATTCTAGGGAATATCTGTGTTGGAGAATGTATCCCACATCGGGAAAAATGGAAAAAATGGGAAAAAATATAAATGTAAAAGGGTCAAACCGGGCATTTTGGAAGGATGCCCACCTATCAATTTTAAGCCCACAAGTCCTCACTCTCCCATTTGCAATGGATCGGGCCCACTCAATTTCAAATTTCAACATGGTATCAGAGTCCAATAGTCTAACAGCCCATAAAGATCTGCCCCATAGATGTAAGAGTACAAGCCCAGGCAAAACAAAATGGAGACCTAGGACCTCTAAGACTCAAACAAATGGACATGTGGCCTTTGAGATTCAAAGAATACAAGTCCAAGTAAAAAGCAAAAATAGAAACTTGAGACCTCTAAGACTCGATGGATACAAGCCTATGACATAAAAATCATGGCAAGTCACAACCAGTAAAAATCCAATTAGACTTGAAGGGAGTGTTGGAGAATGTATCCCACATCGCGAAAAATGGGGCAAAATATAAATGTAAAGGAAGTCAAACAAAAATGCCTTAGGGCATTTTTGAAGGAGGCCCACCTATCAATTTTAAGCCCACAAGTCATCACTCTCTCATTTGCAATAGATCGGGCCCACTCAATTTCAAATTTCAACAATCTGCCATCAACATACCCAAGCAAAAAAAGTTCCTAGTCCTCAAGTGATATAAGCAAAGACTAATTAATTTAATTGAAATGACAAGACCATTTAATCCTACGGGCCAAAATTTTTCCAAGCAAATATAAGTCCGCAACAACCAATGTTGTACCTGGCATCCCAAGTTGCCTTGGACGCTTTGATCTAAAAAATGGAGGGGGGCACATAAAAAATGGAGCAGTCACTGGTTCAATCTCCCAGATTGAGACTCGATTCCGTCTTTCCCCAATAGTTGATTCATCCCATCCAACCTATGAAAAAGCATGGATATAATAAATATCTTATAACATGCTACAATTTGAACTAGAAAATTACTTCAAACAATGTACAATTTCTACCTGCAAATTACGCCATTGTGAGTTCTTCCACCTTACAGGATCAAGATCACTTGTACCTGTAATTGTGCCCATATACCTGCAAAAGAGACCATGCTCTTTATTAAAGTAACAGTAAACATAGAGATATGGAAATAGAATTTCCATTATCTATTGATATAAAATGTCACATAATTATATACAAAGGTTATATGCTAATAAGGAAAATAAACTAATTAGGATACTACATATTTACAGCCACTAATTAGGAGATTTGGAAATATTACAATCTATAACATACTCCCTCAAGCTGAAACATAGATATTAATTATGCCCAGCTTGTTACAAAGATATTAACCTGAGTCTCATTTAAAGCTTTAATGAAAAAATCTCCTGTCTTCATGTATTCGGTGGTGTACACACAGAGATATGAGAATATATTTCTTGTTTATGTTGCTACAAGTTTTATATATTTATATACAAAGATTGAATACTAATAAAGCAACTATACTAATTAGGGTACTACACTAATTAGGGTATTTACGACCACTAATTAGGGAATTATATTCTGTAACACACCTCCTCAAGCTAGAGTATAAATATTAATCATGTCCAGCTTGTTACAAAGATAATCAACTCGAGTCTCATTTAAAACTTAAGTGAAAAGATCTCTCAATTGTTCTCATTTCTTCACATATCCTGTAGAGATCAAATCTTGCTGTAGTTTCTCCCGAACAAAGTGGCAGTTGATCTCAATATGTTTCGTTTATTCATGAAAAACAGGATTAGAAGCAATATGAAGGGCGCTTTGGTTATCACAACTATGTTGGTACCATAATCTTGAGACCCACCTCAGTCAAGAGTTGACATATCCACATAATCTCACATACAAATTGTGTCATGACCCAATATTCTGATTAAGCACTCAAACGTGATACAACATTCTGCTTTTTACTTTTCCATGAAACCAAATTTCCTCCAACAAAGACACAATAGCCCGATGTAGATCTTCTATCAATTTTTGAACCTACCCAGTTGGCATCTAAGAAGCACTCCATATAAGTGTCTATGATTCGCATACAAAATACCACGTTCAGGGACCCTTTTCAAATAACACAAAATTTGTTCTAAAGTTGTCCAGTGATAAACTGTTTGTGATGACATAAATTGACTCACAATACTAACAAAATATGCAATCTCCAGACAAGTCAGTGAGATAATTCAACTTCTCAACCAATCTTCTATACTTTTCAGGATCTTCAAATAATTCACCATCTTCTGTAAGTTATACATTAGGAATCATCGAAGTACTTGATGGCTTTGCCCCCAATTTTCCTATTTCAGACAACAAGTCAAGCACATATTTCTGCTGAGATAGGAAAATACCTTTCTAACTTCTTGTTACCTCAACACCTAAAAAATACCTCAGCATCCCTAAGCCTTTAGTGTGAAACTAAGTATGAAGAAAAGACTTTAGAGATGAGATTCTCACACTATCGCTTCCAGTACTAACAATGTCATTAACATACACAACTAGCAAAATAACCCCAGCTTTAGGCTGTCTATAAAAGACTGAATGGTCAGACTTACATTTCCACATCCCAAATTTCTCAACTGTCTGACTAAACCTATCAAACCAAGCTCGAGGACTATGTTTTAAGCCATACAGAGATTTGTGAAGGCGATAGACTTTCCTAGACTCCCCCCTGAGCAACAAACCCTTGAGGTTGCTCCAAATAAACTTCCTCATAGAGATCACCATGGAAAAAAGTATTCTTGATATCAAGCTGATACAAATGCCAATTATGAGTAGCTACCATAGAAATAAACAATCTGACAGATGTTAGTTTAGCAACTGGAGAAAAAGTATCAGAACAATTCACTCCATAGGTCTGAGCATAGCCTTTAGCAATATGACGAGCCTTTAAGCGAGCAACAGACCCATCAGAATTCACCTTAACTGTGAACACCCATTTGCAGCCAATAGCTTGTTTCCCTAGAGGTAAATCAACCAAGATCCAAGTACCATTTTCATCAACAACGTTCATTTCCTCCAGCATTGCATTGCACCATCCAAGATGAGACAAGGCTTCATGAACAGTTTAGGAATAGTGATGGAATCAAGAGATGCAACAAAGAAACAAGAAGAAGGTGACAGGTAATGACAAGAAACAAAAGAGGAAACTAGATAAGTACATTGGCGCTTACCTTTGCACATAGAGATAGGAAGATCATCACTTGAAACAGGATCTGATAACGGAAGAGTTGGTGCAGGACATGGATCAAGAGGGTGTTGTCTTCTAGAATAGACCTGACGAATGGGAGGCCTGACAAGAGCCGAGTCAGGGACTAATTCAGAGGATGTGATAATGTCGACTAGTAAATCATCATCCTCCCCCTGATGTGCTGAAGTAGAAGATGAGAAATATGGTGTTTCTTTCAGAAAAGTAACATCATAGGATATAAGATACTTATTAAGATCAGGGCAATAACACCGATACCCTTCTCGCAAACGTGAATATCCAAGAAAGATACACTTTAATGATTTGGGGTCTAATTTAGTGACATGTGGACGAATATCGCGAACAAAACAAGAACCACCAAATATCCTAGGTTTAATAGGAAACATTGATATAGTAGGAAAGAGAATATTGTAAGAAGTCTCACTATGAAGAACAGAGGAAGGCATGTGATTAATCAGAAAACATGGTGTTGAAACTGCATCAGCCCAAAAAGTTTTAGGAACATTCATTTGGAACAAAAGAGCCCTTGTTGTTTTAAGGAGATGTCTGTTCTTTCACTCTGCTACATTTTGGAATGGGGTATCAACACAAGATGTCTGGTGAAGGATGCCATTTTGAATCATAATTCTAAAAAGAAGCTGACAAATATTCTTTGGCATTATCACTTTGCAATATATGGATAGAAATATTAAATCGTGTTTTAACCTCAGCACAAAAAGCACAAAAGTGAGTAAATTTTAAACGACTTTTCATTAGATATAACCAAGTCATGTGAGAATAGTCATTAACAAAAGTTACGAAGTATTTAAATCCAGTTTTAGATTGAACTGGACAAGAACCTCAAACGTCAGAATGAACCAACTCGAAAGGAAAACTTGCTCTTTTATTGACTCTTAGACCCAAATTAAGACGGTGACTGATCTTGCTTCTCTATACAATAAAATGCTTTGCAAACCTCATAAATTCGGAAAATATTTTTTCCCAGAATATAAGAAATCTAAATAATCCATCAATTCTTTGATATACTCACAGTGATTAATCAAGCCAATGACCTCACTATCAATGGAATTACGAATCTGCAAAAATAACCGAGCATCCTCCCTTAACCATGTCTGTCTAGACTCATCTTTAGGGGAATTGTCAGTCATATGTTGGTCTTTTTCAATACTCCGTAAATAAAGACGAATCGTTTTGCTCCAATCCATATAATTAGAGCCATTGGGTTTGTGTTCCATAATTTTAAACATTACCGGAATCACATCAGAAACACTAATTGTCTTTTTGTCAGCCATAACTCAAACAAAAACAATAATCCCACCAAAAAAGAAGCAACAAATCAAAATCGGAATATGGAAATCCGAAAAATTGAGTAAACAGAACCTAGTCTCAAGTGAGTAGCAAAACCGAGAGACTATAACCTTAACCAAGCCTGGAAATGTGTTGTATAGACAAAGGCGAGCCAAATGGTGGTGACTAGAGATGACGGCAACAACGGATGCGCCTTCACGCGCTAGCGCGTGATTTTGCTGCAGGAGATTAGGGCAGCACGTGAAGCTCACTCAGCGAGCCCCTGACCAGCAGATTCTGAGTAGGAGCTGATCGGCCGGTGGCACTTCTCCCTAGGTAGGCGGTGACAACAGAAGATCACTCAAGTAGATGACCTAATTTCGGAACCCTAATCTGTCAAATTGACAAATAACCCAAAACTGGAAAAATATGTTCCAGACCCAAATCCCATTCTCTAATGCTCTGATACCATGTAAACACAGAGATAATGAGAATATATTTCTTGTTTATATTGCTACAAGCTTGACAAATTTATATACAAAGATTAAATACTAGGCAACTATACTAATTAGGATACTACACTAATTAGGGTATTTACAACCACTAATTAAGGGATTATATTCTGTAATAGGTGGAAATCAAACCTTGTTGTTTCTCACGAATGAAGTAATAGTCGATTTCAATATGTTTCGTTTGTTCGTGGAAAACTAGATTAGAAGCAATATGAAGGGGTGTTTGGTTATCACACCACAACTTTGCTGATATTGTAGTTTTGAGACGCATCTCAATCAAGAATTGATATATCCACATGATCTCACATATAGATTGTGCCATAGCCCAACATTCTAATTCAGCATTCGAACGTAATACAACATTCTACTTCTTACTCTTACATGAAACCA
Organism: Balakata baccata; assembly: GCA_949630135.1. NCBI lineage: Eukaryota > Viridiplantae > Streptophyta > Magnoliopsida > Malpighiales > Euphorbiaceae > Balakata > Balakata baccata. Next base: position 12,871 of record CATIWF010191416.1, read on the forward strand.
AATTTCTTCCAACAGACACAATAGTCTGATGTGGATCTTCTATCTACCTTTAAGTATGCCTGATCTGCATATGAGAAACACTCAATACGAGTGTGTCCATGATTCACATGTAAAATACCACATCCAGAAACTTCTTTCAAGTAACACAAAAGTTGTTCTAAGGCTATCAAGTGGTGAATTATTGGCAACATAAACTGACTCACAATACTAATATAATATGCAATATTCAGGCTAGTCATTGTGAGATAATTCAACTTCCCAACCAATTTTCTTACTTCTCAGAATCTTCAAATAGTTCACCACCCTTTGTAAGTTGTATATTAGGAATCATAGGAGTACTTGATGGCTTTGCTCCCAATTTTCATGTTTTAAACAAGTCAAGCACATGTTTTCTCTGATATAGGAAAATACCTCTTTTACTCCTTGTAACTTCAACCCCCATGAAATACTCCAGTAGCCCTAAGTCTTTAGTGTGAAATTAAGTATGGAGAAAAGACTTTAGAGATGAGATTCTCACACTATCGCTCCCAGTAATAACAATATCATCAACATACATAACCACACTATCGCTCCTAGTAATAATAATATCATCAACATACATAACCAGCAAAATAACTCTAACTTCAGATTGTTTGTAAAACACCGAGTGAACAAACTTATATTTCAGCATCCCAAACTTTTCAACTGCTTGACTAAACTTATCAAACCAAGCTCAAGGACTCTATTTTAAGCCGTACAAAGATTTATGAAAATGACAGACTTTCCCATACTCCTAAGCAACAAACCTTGGAAGTTGCTCCATATAAACTTCATTGTGGAGATCACCATGAAGAAATGCAGCCTTGATATCGAGCTGATACAAAGGCCAATTATAAGTATCTGCCATAGAAATAAACAAGCGCACAGATGTTAGTTCAGCAATGGGAGAAAAAGTGTCAGAATAATCCATTCCATACGTTTGAGCATAGCCTTTGGCAACAAGACAGACCTTTAAGCAAGCAATTAATTCATCAAGATTGACCTTAACTGTAAACACCCATTTGCATCCAATAGCATGTTTTCCTAAAGGTAAATCAACCAAGGTCCAAGTACCATTAACATCCAAAGCGTTCATTTCCTCCATTGCATTATGCCATCTAGGATAGGGCAAGGTTTCACAAACAGTTTTAGGAACAGTGATGGAATCAAGGGATGCAACAAAAGAGATAGAAGAAGGTGACAGATTATGATAAGAAACAACAGATCAAACAGGATATATAGGAGCTTACCTTTATGTAGGGTGATGGGAAGATCATCACTTAATATAGGATCAGATAACAGAAGAGTTGGTGTAGGACATGGATTTGGAGGGTATTGACATTTGGAATAGACCTGAAGAATAGGAGGCTTGGTGAGAGCCAAGACAGAAACAAGTCCAGAGGATGTGATTGATTCTGAGAATGTGATAGTATAGACTAAAAAATCATCCTCCTGACGTGCTGAAACAAAAGATGAAAAGTATAGTGTTTCTTCCAAGAACGTAACGTCAGTAGAGACAAGGTACTTATTTAGATTAGGGCAGTAACACCTATACCTTTTTTGCAACTGAGAATATCCAAAGAAGATACACTTCAATGACTTGGGATCTAGTTTAGTGACATTGGGATTAACATGCCAAACAAAGCAAGTACTACCAAATATTCTAGGTTTAAAAGGAAACACTTAGTAGGAAAGAGGATAATATAAGAAGTCTCACCATGAAAAATAGAGAGACATGCGATTCATAAAAAAAAATGATGTTGAGACCACATCAACCCAAAAAGTTTTAGGTACATTCATTTGGAATAAAAGAGCTCTTGCAGATTCAAGAAAATATTTGTTCATTCGTTCTGCCACTCCATTTTGGGATGGGGTGTCAACACATGATGTTTGGTGAAGGATGCCATGTTAAATCATATAAATCTGAAAAGAAGCTATCAAATATTCTTTGGCATTATCACTCCACAATATATGGACATAAACATTAAATTGAGTTTTAACCTCAGCATAAAAGGCACAAAAATGCGAAAATAAGTTTGAACTTTTCATTAAATATAACCACATCATACGAGAATAGTCATTAACAAAAGTTACAAAGTACTAAAATCCAATTTTAGACTGAACTGGACAAGGACCCCAAACATCATAATGGACTAATTCAAAAGGAAAAGTAGCTCTTTTATTGACTCTAGGACTTGAACTAAGGCAATGATATTTAGCAAACTGACACGACTCACAATCTAAGGAAGATAACCTATTGAACAGTGGACACATCTTAAGCGAAGAGAAGGATGCCCCAACTGACAGTGCGCCTAAAAAGGTGATGTAACTCTAGAGCAGAAAATAAACCTAGGGATCTAAGTGTCAAGAATGTAGAGACCTCCTGAATCATGTTCTCTACCAATAATCTTCTTCGTCATAAGATTCTAAAATAAGCAATAATTAGAAAAGAATGAGATGCAGCAATTAAAAGTGAGTAATTTGGCTTACAAAAATCCAATTGAAAGACAATTGAGGTAACTGAAGAACAGATGTAAGGGGAAGCAAAGGGATCGGATTAACTGCAGCACAAGAACAGAAGATGATGACCCATCTTCCAAGGTGACATTAGAAGTGGACTTATGTGACTGGAAAGCAGAAAAAAGACTAAAGTTACCTGTCATGTGATCTATTGCACCAGAATCAATGACTCATTTGGAGATGGAAACAAGACATACAATGGATTTACCTGAATCAACAATAGCAGTAATTGGAGTAGATGAAGACTTCAATGATTCCTGGTACTGGAAAAACTTGGCAAATTTATCTGCAAAGATAAGACTGACTTCTTAGATGCATCAGTAGTGGATGCCACATGAGCATAATGAGTTTTCTGATTTATGCATTGAAGTTTTCTGCAATCACTCTTCATATGACCTGACTTATGACAATAATGGCACACAATCCCTCCTGAATCCAGAGCTCGAGACTTGGCAGTATTAGGTTCTCTTTTACCACGACCCTTGTGATAAGAAGGTTCATTTTGACTGATAAGAGCACTACTATATTAAACAGGTGAAGGTCCTTCTATACAAAGTATCCTGCTAAAAACGTGCAAGATAGAAATTTCAAAACTCAAGAGCATATGAGAATTAGCAGTCTCAAATTTAAGAGGAAGACCAGCTAGAAAACTCATAATGGCTATCTGCCCTCATTGACTTTGTTGAACCTTCACATCAGAACTAAAAGGCAGCAACATATTAAGCTCCTCTAAGTTTTCTTAAAATCCATAAAATAAGTAGTAAGAGACTGATCTTGCTTTTCTACATGATAAAATGTTTTGCAAACTTCATAATTTCGGGAAATATTCCCTTTCCCAGAATATAAGAAATCTAAATAATTCATCAATTCCTTGATATACTCACACTGATTAATCAAGCCAATGATCTCACTATCAATGGAATTACAAATCTGCAAAAAATAATCGAGCATCCTCCCATAACTATGTCTGTCTAGACTCATCTTTAGGTGGATTGTCAATCATATGTTGGTCTTTATCAATACTCCGTAAAGAAAGATGAATCGTCTTGCTCTAATCCATATAATTAGAGCTACTGAGTTTGTATTTCATAATTTCAGACATCACCTAAATCACATCAGAAACAGTCTTTTTGTCAGTCATAACCCAATTGAGTAAACAAAACCTGGTCTCAAGTGAGCAACAAAATCGATAGACTATAACTTCAAGCAAGCTCGGAAAAGTATTGTACAGACAGGGGCAAGTCAAACGACGGTGACCAAAGGTGACAATGACTATGGACACACCTTCACGCGCCGACACGTGATTGTACGACAAGAGATTTGGGCAGCGCGTGAAGCTCACTCGCGGGGCGTTGGACCATCAAATTCTAAGCAGAAGAAAATCAGCTGGTGGCGCCTCTCCCTAGGTGGTCAGTGACAACAGAAGATCACTTCAAGTGGATGACCTAATTTTGGAACCCTAATTTATCAAATTGACAAATAATCCAAATCTAGAAAATTATGTTTCATACCCAAATCTCACTCTCTAATGTTTTGATACCATGCAAACACAGATATGGGAATACAATTTCTTGTATCTATTGATATAAAATGTTACATATTTATATACAAAGGTTATATACTAATAAGGAAATTAAACTAATTAGGATACTGCATATTTTATGCCACTAATTACGAGATTTGGAGATATTACAATCTGTAACAGTAACCACATGAAGCATAACAAAAATCTACACTTCTCTTCTAAATAATAATTAAGCTTCAGATACTGAAAATATTCTGACAAGAGTCTAGGAACATGGCTCTAGCTCAATATGATTGGTACCTTGGTACCAGGTAGCTAAACATTCTTATGTTTATAATTTCATCAGGGCCTGGTGAAGCAAAATATCCAAACTTTTTATTTTTTATTTTTTTGCAATTCTATTCAAATCTTTTAACTTTGATAAATTTGTCCCGATTCTAGTAATTAGTTGCAATTTTATCCAAGAGCTAAAATTAGTTACAACTTTGGCAAGTTTTTTCTTATATCTTGTTCCTCAATTTCTTTCTTTCGCCATTTTTTTTTCTTTTGGTGAAAATTTATGATAGTATAATCACTTAGTAGAATATGCTGAACTAATTATATCTATTTTAATGCTTGAACCTCGAACTAACTTTAGTATTATAATAAAATTGCAACTAACTATTATAATTAGGATAAAAATGTGAAAAGGTTCCAAAATTGGCATTAGACCCTTAATAAATCCTAAGTAAAAATATTAAGTTTCCACAACAATATCATAACATTTAGATTTGAATTACAAATTCAGTCTCATAATTCCACTAATTGTTAATGCCTGGCAAATTATCAAACTTCATTTACTGAAACCAGAAAGAAAGACTCAAACACCGTTACCTTCTCGTTCCCAACTCTTCAGTTTCAAACATCATTCGAAACCGCATGCCAAGAGATACTTGGTTGCTGCACACTGCCTTGTAATATTTGGCCAAGGGAATAACGAATTCTGATGGACTAGCCCTGAAAAAAAAATTCATCTAGTGTAAACTGATATTTTCATGGCCTTAATATTCAAAGCAAAAAGCCTCATTGAAGCATACTACTATAGAGAAAAAGCCATCAACCTTGGATTATAAAAAACAGTAAAGGGGCTATTATTTGCTGCTGCATGGGCTGCAGCAGCTAGGATCCCAATGTGCATACTATCACTTGACAACACTGATGATGATAAATTAGCAGGTTGCCTATTTGCCCGTCTGATGCCCAAGAGAAGTTGCTGCTTTTCATCTCTGCTTAGACATTATATAACAAACTAGATATCAAAAGACTTGTTTGTCATAAAAAAGGGAACTGAACTTGAAAGTATGTTATTATTGAGATGGCATAAAAAGTAAGTCCTCTAATATCAAAGGCAAAGGAATCTCAATTTATTCCTATTACCTGATAAATAAGACTGAGTCACCTGCAAATAGCCTTTTTCCACTAACAAATAGGCTCCATCCTGTTGTAAGCAAGTGACGTTTTGGTTGTCCTGGATTTAGGGAAACCAGGAATTTTCATGAGGATTAGAGGCAAGCTAAAAATCATAGGCAAAAACCCATTTTGTTTAAACCATTTAAACTCATGCTGCAACATACCACGATAGATATGACGGAAAGTCCAGACATTGTCATGCAAATCCCTGGCTACAAGTTCTTGAGCAGGTGGTTGCATGGAGAAATCCTATGAAGAGAAAAACAGATAGAGAAAATTTCCTATCAAAGTAAAGCCTTTATTTTCACAATATGCCATTCATGTAGCATGTCTAGATTAAGAGAGACCAACTTACAAGAAGAGGGAAAATCTTCTCAGCTGCACGACGTGGCACCGAAAAACCTCCATGAGTGCTTGTGTCACTTGCAGTTAATGTTTTGCAGAAAAACTCGGTTTGTGGTTTATTTGACTTCTGTGCAAGATCTGATCTCAGCAACGCATCTTTGTCAAACTGCATAGAAAATGCTTGTAGATTCAGTTGAAGTTAGCAAATTACAACATGCTGAGGGTGTTTAGTTTACAATTTTTAAGACGCTGCACTGGAATATATTATTGCAGCTTCAGTTCTAGTTGGTTTCCTTGATTTGATAGAACACCTAACACAAAGCATATTCTATCAGCAACTTCATACTAAGTCCTTACAGAAGGAACAGGTTGAAGTGTCATCTGGGCATAAACTTCATCTGTTTCGGGGTCCGCCTAAAAAAAAACATAAGAAGTTGAGTCAACAAATCGGGAAATGAACAATATATGATAAAATTTCTATTAATGAAACTAAAAGCAAGGGACAGTGGATTAATACATGCAAGGTCACATTGTGAAGGAGACATAATAGCTTTGAAGGAAGATTTGGATAGTTTGGGATTTGAGCATCTACATCTTTCTTCATTGATGCTGCCACCTGAAACCACGTCATAATTGGTTGTTCATAGCTTTCATTTTAACTTTTCTCAAGATTAAAATACAAACAACAGTAGAAACAATCTATTTGTGTTATAAAGTAAAACTACAATGCATAAGAGTAGACAAGCATCCAATACCCTTAAGAAATCTGGGAATTATAATAAATAATAATACTCTTTAAATTTTACTTGATTGACACAAACTATCTCAACCAATTAATGATATATAAATTGCCTACATTTATAAGGAAAAAAGTACTGGACCCATAAGTCGACTTGATAAACAATAGGCAAAAGAGAATGCATTTAGTAGCTCATTACTGGAATTCCACCAGACAACCAGGTAATGTATGCAAGAAAATAATTATAATGATAAACCAACGTCATCCGAGTCCAGGGCAAAAAGGGTAAATTGCTACCAAAAGCACTAAATTGAAATAACTTCCAAAATTTATTGCCCCTTTTTCCCCTATGATCTCAACCTATTTAACTATTACATCTAACAACTTTAGGTACGATTTTGTAAAGAAATCATGTTGAACAAATTACCATGAAAAAAAAAGCAAGTATGCGTAGGTTAAGAAGATAAACTGAAGGGGCACATAATAGCAAGAAGACACAAACCTGTTCGCTGTGGCCTTGAGGGAAATAAACCACAAGTGTCCCCGCCGCCGGCAAGCTCACCAGCGGCCCAGCACACGCTTGCCATAGCTCTGGGTTAATGCTCTTCTTGTCTCCTCCTGCATCGCCACGTGTTAACCACTCGTTGGTCAATACTTTTTCCTTCATATTCTTATTTTCTTTTTTCTTTTCTTTAAGGGAAAAAATAATTCCGGTTCTACCTTTGTTTGTTTCCCGAGAAATCAAACACACAGCAAAAGAAATGAAAATGAAGAAAAACTTGTAACGATCTTATTAAAGCAGAAAAGAATCAGTTAGATACCAGATTCCCAAGAAAAAGTTCATCCCTCTTTTTAATTTCCCCTTTTACTGGAAGATTTCCTCAGCTCCCAGGTAAAGAGAGAAAGAATAAATATAGATAAAGACAAAAGTACAATCAACCTGTTTACCCTAATCCACCGGTTATTACAACGCTTTCTGCTCCTCAAAAATAAGAATGTACACATACAGAAATCGCTTCAAATATACACAGAGAAAGAGAGTTTGACCTTCGGCTGGATTAGAAGTGGTGGACGGCGCAGCAGCGGCTACTCCTGCACCATTCGCCGGAATCTTCATTTTTGAGCTCCGGCGATGAAGTTATACAAAGGAAACTCTGACCCGGTAGTTTTTAGTTACTCATGGTATAGCTTTTTGATTCAGAAGGGCATGAAATAATAATAAGAAAAAGGGAAGTAGATTTCTTGTGCTGATGAACTTAGATTGGATCAGCCCAAAGGAAGGGGAAAGTAAAAGGGGAAAAAAAAAAAGTCAACAACTGAAGTTAGAGTGAGTTTCCAGAGAGAAATTCCAGCGAGGGAGAAAGTGAAAAAAGGTGGCCGGAGGAAAGGCCAACAAAGTGATAAAGCGAAGACCCAAATGCCGAAGCTTTGCCTCCTTTCTTCCCCTACATCACCCAAACAATTACCTTTCTCTCTCTTCTTCTCCTTCAACCATTTTTTTTCTTTTTTTTTTTCTGAATTTAATTAAACTTTTGCATTTGTATGACTTTCCTTGAAAATGGCAGTGATTAAATGCAGCTTCCGAGTTGAGTGAGATGTTACTTTCTTGTCTTAAAATCGTTATGATTGTTTTTTTTTTTTTAATTGCTATTTCCACTGCTATTTTAACTAATGCCAATACTCGTTATATTTATTACTGTTTAGAGTTTGTATTAGTATTTATGATGTTCAAAATTTGTAAAAATTATTCTTTCTATTTAATTTCTATTAAATTAAGTTGTTATTTTATTAAATTTTAAAATATTTATCTAGATAAAATATTTTTTTATTTAGAAAATATTAATATAATATTTTAAATTTTAAAAAAGTACTAAGGTAATAGATTAAATTTGCAGAATTTAAAATATTTATTATTAGTTAGAAAAAATATTTTTTTTTAAATTTAATTTTATATCACTTTCCTTGAAAATGGCACTAATTAAACGCATCTTCCTAATTAAGTGAGGTAATAATTTGTTGTTTTAAATTTTAACAATAGTTAAGTTATTATTGTTTTTTTCAAGTGCTATTTCCACTACCATTTTAACTAATGTCCATACCCATTTTATTTATTACTGTTTAGAGTTTTTATTAGTATTTATGAGATTTAAAAATTGTACAAGTTATTTTTTCTATTAAATTATGTCATTTTTCTATTAATTTTTAAAATATTTATTATTGATTAGAAAAAATATTCTTTTTTATTTAGAGAATACTAATATAATATATCAAATTTCAAAAAAATACGAGCACAATAGATCAAATTTGTAAAATTTAAAATATTTATTATTAGTCAGAAAAAATATTTTCTTTGTTTAGAGAATATTCATACAATATGTTAAATTTCAAAGGATACTAATACAATAAATCAAATTTGTAAAGATAATACAATAAATTAAACTTTTGAAGATAAATATTAATTTTTTCTTTATCATTTTACTACAATTTAACTTTTTTCAAACAAAAAAATTAATTAGTATAATATGATAAAATATAGATAACAAATAGTATAATTTTTTCTATTTATTATTATTATTAATAAAAAGAAATTGAACTTGTCTAAAAAATTCATATAAAGAGAAACCATTAGCCATCTAAATTTGTATTTTTAATTTTTGATAAGCACATTATGAAGTAATTTTACTAAAGGATGATAATAAATAGGATATCGGCAAAAAATGCCATATTCAAATTTGAACATGATTATATATATATTTTTCTATCTTAATATGACCTGCACTCGTTTAAAATTATAGTATTAATATCCGTACTCATCACAATACCGATTAACATTAGCTATTAATGTTCGAATCTACTTAATTATCTGTTTATTATTAAACTAAAATAAAATTCAAACTAACTAGATAATTAAAATTTTGAAAATATACAAACAATTCATCATAAAATTGCTACAAAATCAAATAAAACAACAATAAAATATAAAATCTAATTCAACATATTCAAATTAAAATAATTCATCAAATGATTCAAAAATATTAAAACAATAAATTAAATATTATTCATTATGATAGAAAAATTATATTTCAAATCTCCAACTTCCATTACATTTGTAATTCATTAACATATAAAAAAAATAATTATATCATTAAATTCAATATATATATACAAAATATCTTTATGTTGTGTCAATTTTGAGTTTTTACTTGGACAATGTACATATGCTTGGGCGGCAAGTTAGGTAAAGTGCACAATAAGCATTTTAATTCTTGTGCACCAAGAAACAAGCAATTGTAATGCCTACAAATTAGAGCTTAGTAGTATCAAGGTATTCATGGCATACAATGAGTATATGAGTGAAATACAAATGAGTTTTAAAATAAATCAAAGGTATTATATATGTCAAAGACATATCAATGATGTATCATAAATATTTTGGGGTTTACGTGAGGTATATAAAGAGTATAATATTGGATTTGGGTCTTTGGTTTTAAAATGGTTGAAAGAATGAAGAAAAATTAAATTTTAAAAGGTGTCATGCTCGTGACCAATTATGTCATGGTCATGACCATTGTGATTGAAGCTTTTTGTACAATTTGTGGCACGGCTAGACACTAAATGTAACATTCTTAACCGTCCATATATGTATTACCACATGCATTTTATTTAAACATATTCATTTTATAAATGTCATTCACATGAAATATATGCATACATATGGATTTTGATGTAAACGTGTTCACGGGATAAACTTATCACGGGTCGGTTTATCGCAATAAGAATAACTCGCACGTGTCTAGTTATAATTTAAATAAGGATAAAAGATATTGCAAATGAAATCAAATAAAATGATCAATTTAACATAAATAAAATTTGACATGGTTAAATTAATTAATATAAACTATGTAATTAGATAGTGTTTTTTAACATTGACTATGTATATATAAATATGTAGAGAAAATAATAATAATAATAATAATAATAATAAATAAATAAATAATAAATAAATGAACTAATTATTAAAAAAAAAAAGAAATCAGAAAAGTAAAAAAAAAAATGGAACAAAGTTGGGCAGTTTATTTTGGCTCAAATAGCTTCTTTTCTTCTTCTCTTATCCACCATTGAGAATTTCTCCTTCTTCTCTCCATTTTCTTCAATTTCTTTTTCAGCTCTAGCCACAACTTGGTCTTCTAGCTCACAGCAAATTGGAGACCCCCAAAGAAGTGAGAGATAATAAATCAAAAGTTGGAAACTAAACAAAAAATAAGTCTAATTATCAAATAATTTATTTGGTACGTGTGATTATTACGTGATATGTATAATGTAACTTGATTTTCTTTATTTGAATTACATAATTGTTATAATATGACCAATGAAACTGTGTTGAATGAAAAATACATATTTGTATTATATGTATATGTTTTCTTTGTACAAGACAAATGTTGACTGAAATGTATAACGGTTAATGTAAATGCAATGGTTAAGCAATAATTGTTGCAAATGCATATGCATAAGGACTTAAAAAGTGTTGTGACTAGCTAAATGATATTGTAAAGTAAAAAAATAAGCCTATGACTTAAGCAAATATTCAAAAGCAAAAGAAAAAGGCTTATAGCATAACAAACATGCAAATGTTACAAATGAATAAACTAGCTAGCAAATGCAAATGTTTACATGAAAACTCAAGACAGTGTCTATATAGCTTGGTCACAACAAAAAGAAAATAACATAAGCATAAGCAAATGAAATATTTACATGATTTAATATTATTTATATTTATATTTATATTCATATGATATTGATAAATAAAATGACATATAAAATGCATACAAATGACGATTATTACTTGTAATTGTGATTTGATTGATATTTTAGAAAACTTTTGATGGTTATTCTCACTGAGTCGCAACTCACCAAATTGCATTATTTTCAGGTAGAGAAGAGTAGTTAACTCATTTTGGAGTACATACCACATAGGAGATATGGATCACAGGTCACCGTTCAAGCCTCACCAATCTCTCTCTTTACATTACACATATATATAGAAATATGACATCTAAAATTTGGGTTGTATATCTGCATATGTATAAATATATTAAATATTCAGTGATGTGTAAATATGTATTTGGCCTTGAACTTACTACTTACAATACTTGAATATAGTGTCTGAATTATTAGCATATGTGATTTATTTTGTCTATAGTCAAGATGTGATGCTTAGTTGAGCTATCAAATGTTGCAAAGTGATATTGTTATATGATTCAAAAAAAAATCCCTCACTATAAATAAGATCATGTCTTATTATTGTACAATACATGAAGACATAATACAAGTATGTGCTATATATAAAAGTATAAGGTGTTACATTTTAGTTTGGTATCAGAGCAGGGATATGTTATTTGGAAACATGCATATGCATTAGAATATGATAACATATGCATCATATGTCTTGAACATTGTCAAGTGACATAATTTCATGTGTTATAGGCTCATAGTAGGACATAATTCACTAGAGAGAGAGAGGCAGGCCAAACATCATTCACATGAGATATCTTATTACCCACATAGAGACCAGCCTACACTAGGAGTTAGGGCTCCAGTACATGCATCTCAATCATCACATGCAAAGATACCCTATGAGAACCTAGAGTAGGAAATAAAGGGGCTAGAAAAACAAAGAAAAAGACATTATGATAAGCTAAGGAAACATGGTACAATTGATTTTTATGGCACCACTGATCTAGCAGAGGCGGAGACCTGGCTTAAGAGAACACATAGAATATTGAATATGATGAAATGTACTCCTAAAGAAAAATTTGATTATGTAGTGTCTTTGCTTCAGGGTAATGCATATGACTAGTAGGAGATAAGGAAAGATGGGTAGATTCTTACCATCACAATCTGGTAATAGGGGTACATACTCAGACTCTAGAGGTCGTGCTGTGACTTTATTTTATTTTGGTAGATGACAGAGTCAGTAGATAAAGCAAATACCTACTTGTATTCATTATGGGAGACAGCATACCGGTGAATGCAGAATGCTCACAGGAGCATGTTATTTCTATAGGTCATTAGATCATATATATAGATATTGTCCATAGAGAGCTAGATTAGTAGAGACTGGCAAAAGCAGAGGGGTATTAGAGACCGCAATTAAGGCACCTAGAGTGGGTAGTACCAGTGGGGCACAAGGTAGAAGTAGAGGCAGGACTAGTGCAACAGGTAGAGGAGTGACTACATTTGAGGGTCAGAGTTCCAGATCTCCCACACAGGCTAGAGCCTTTGCCATGACTAGACAGAAGGCAGTTGATGCTCAAGAAGTTGTCACTGGTAATATTTTTATTTATGATGTACTAGCATATGCATTGATAGACCCAGGTTCTACACATTCATTTATTTAATCACATATAACATCTTAACTGCATCAAAAGCATAAACCCTTGGGAATTGATATAAATATGAGTATGTCACTGGGAACAATAGTAGTTGTGAACCATATATGTCGTGATTATGTAATATGCATTAATCAAGCCAAGTTACAAGCTGATCTTATTACCACTGCATGAATTTGATGTGATATTGGGAATGGACTAGCTAACTAAACTCATTCAATAGTGAATTATTTTACCAAATAAGTAATCCTAGAATCTTGAAACCGGCCAAGAGTTGTGTTTCAAGTTGAAAGAAAACTTGTACCTGCCTGTTTAGTATCCGCTATAAAGACATTTAAATTGATAAAGGGAGGATATGAGGCATATTTAGCACATGTGACTAACACTAGAACCACCAATAGTTCACTTGAAAATATACCAGTAGTGAAAGAATTTCTAGATGTATTTCCAGATGATCTACCTGGATTACCACCTACTAGAGAGATAGAGTTCACTATTAATTTAGTACCAGGGGCAGCACCAATATCAATACCACCCTACAGAATGACTCTAGTTGAGTTGAAAGAATTGAAGACCCAATTGCATGAATTATTAGAGAAGGGGTACATTAGACCTAGTGTTTCACCATGGGGAGCACTAGTGCTTTTTGTTAAAAAGAAAGATGTTACCATGAGATTGTGTATTAACTACAGACAGCTGAATATAATGACAATTAAGAACAAATACTCATTGCCCATAATAGATAATTTGTTTAACCAGTTACAGGGAGCCCAAGTATTTTCCAAAATTGACTTGACATCAGGCTATTATAAGCTAGGGATAGCAGAGGTAGATGTTCCAAAGACTGCTTTTCGAAGTAGGTGTAGGCACTATGAATTCTTAGTCATGCCATTTAGGTTGACTAATGCTCTAGTTGCATTTATGTCACTAATGAATAAAATCTTTGAACCATATTTGGATAAGTTTGTCATAGTATTCATTGATGATATATTAGTCTCCTCAAAGAATAGGAGGGAACATAAACAACATTTGATAGTTATATTGCAAACTTTGAGGGAGAAACAATTATATGTTAAACTGAGCAAATGTGAATTCTGGTAGATTACGTTGTATTCCTTGGGCATATGGTATTAGGTAGAGGCATAGAGGTAAATCGAAAGAAAATAGAGGCCATAGTAGTTTTTTGGGTTTAGTCAGGTATTATCACATATTTGTTGATGGATTTTGGCTAATTGCCAGCCCTTTGACTAAACTGCTAAGAAAGAATGTGCCATTCAAGTGGACTTCTGAGTGTCAAAATAGTTTTGAAGAATTAAAACATAGGTTAACTTTTGCACCAATGGTAGCTATTCCTACAAGCTAACTTCTGAGTGTCAAAATAGTGATGCTTCACACCAAGGGTTAGGATGTGTATTGATGTAGTATGGTAAGGTGATAGCTTATGCATCTAGGTAGTTGAGACAACATGAAATATCATATCTAGTGCATGATCTAGAATTGGTTGCAGTTGTATTTGCATTGAAAATTTGGAGGCATCATTTGTATGGCGAGACGTTCCAGATCTTCACAGACCATAAGAGTTTGAGTTATTTGCTGACATAGAAAGAATTAAACATGAGACATAGGCGATGGTTAGAACTATTAAAGAATTATGACTGCACAATTGAATACCATCCAGGGAAGATAAATGTAGTGGCCGATGCATTAAGCAAGAAGTCTAGTAGCAATATGGTTCACTTGCAAACAACCTATCTTCCATATTTGATTCAACTACGGTTTATGAATGTCAAATTGAATATGCATGATAATGGTGGGACATTGATTGCTATTCTTTAGGTTAGACCTATACTAATAGACAGAATCAAAGAAGCACAAGACAGAGATCCTCAATTGCATGAGAAAATTGAAATGGCGAAGTAGGGAAAGAGCAAAGACTTCCATTTGCAGAATGATACATTGATGTTAAAGTCACGCATATGTGTTCCAAACATTGATGATCTGCACCAGGAAATAATGGAAGAGGCACATAATGCACCATATGCAATGAACCTAGGGATGACGAAGATGTATCACAGTTTGAGACCTCATTATTAGTGGCCAAGGATGAAGAAAGACACAGCAAAATATGTTTCTAAACGCCTAATACGTTAGCAAATTAAAGTAGAACACTAGGCTCTAGTTGGTAAACTATATCCATTGGTAGTGCCAAAATGGAAATGAGAGAAAATAACAATGGACTTTGTGTTATGGATTGTTGAGAACTCCACGGAAGAATGATGCTATATGGGTAATCATTGACAGATTAATCAAGTTAGCACATTTTCTACCTATCATATGGGGGTGTACACTTGAGAGTTTAGCAAATATATATGTCAAAGAGATAGTTAGATTACATGGCATTCCATTATCTATTATATCTTATAGAGACCCACAATTTACTTCACGTTTTTTAGTGAATTTACAAAATACCTTGGGAACAAAATTGAACTTCAGTACTACATTTCACCTACAAACTAATGGTCAATCAGAAAGGACTATACAGACATTGGAAGACATGCTTAGAGCATGTGTTATGAAATTCAAAGGACCTTAGGATGAATATGTGGCACTAATAGAGTTTGTATATAACAATCAATACCACAATAGTATCCAGATGACACCATATGCAGCACTATATGTAACACCTTATACCTGTGGATATCACTTATACTTATATCATGTTATCGTATATTGCATAGAATAGGACATAGTCCTGTTTATAATGAGGGATAATTTTTTTTTTGGGATCATATAGTATTATCACTTTGCAACATTTGACAACTTAGCTAAGCATAACATCCTGATTATAAACCTATTATATCACACATGTTAACAATTTAGACACTATGTTCAATTATTTCAGTTAGAAAGGTTAAAGCCAAATACACATTTACACATTATTGCATATTTAGTAATTTATACATATACGGATACACAATCCAAAATACAAATGTCATGTTCCTATACATATGTGCAATGCAAGGAGAGAGATTGGTGAGGCTCGGCCAGTGACCTATGATCCATATCTTCTATATGGTATGCACCTCCAAATTGAACTAATTATCTTCTTTGCCTGAAAGATGATGCAATTTGATGAGTTGTAACTCAATGAGAATAATTATTAAAAGTTTTCTAAAGTACTAAGTCAGTCACAATTACAAGTAGTAATCGTCATTTGTACACATTTTGCATGTCATTCTATTTATCAATATCATATGAATATAAATAATATTAAATCATGTAAACATTTCATTTGCTTATACTTATGCTTATGTCATTTTCTTTTTGTTGTGACCAGGCTAAATAAACACTATCCCGGGTTTCCATGTAAACATTTGCA
>CATIWF010191519.1:0-10099 GCA_949630135.1 Balakata baccata
ATCCTCGACTTTCCCACATGCATTATTACACGCATTCCATTTGGATATATTCATCTTATAAATGTCATTCATACAAAACACATGCATACATAGGGATTTTAGCTAGAACATGCTCACGAGGTGGACTTGCTACCGGTCGGTTTATCGTAATAAGAACAAGTCGCATGTGTCAAGTTATAAATTAAATAAGGATGACAAGGTATTGAAAATAAATTAATTAAAAGACAGAAATTAAAAAAAAAAAAAGGAAAAGGAAGAAAGGACAAAGAAACTTAGGTAGCTTTTGGCTTATTAGTGCTGCCCATTTTGTTGTTTTTCACACATTCTGAATAGCCTTTTCTCCCCAGCCGTTTCTTCTTCTTCTTCTTCCCCCATAAGAGTTTTCTTTTCTTCATTGTTTCACTTAAGTTTTTCTGTAAATTCAGCCCTTGAAAGCTCATTCTTGGTAAGTAATCATCTCTTCTTCTTTAAGTGTTCATTATGACTGATTCGGGTCAGTCACAAGCAGTGTCTTGTAACTCGATTTTGACAGCCATAGAAACTGATTCTGAAAGATGTCAACATAAAAATTGTAGCTTTATGTCTTAGGTTTAAGGCTATATAAAGAGTTTTTCATGATTTGGTCTCTGTAGAAAGATATGGGCATCGGACTGGAACTGGTTCCATTGAGGAACCTAGCTGAATCACTTTCTATTTTGATTATGTTTCTATATGATAGAGTCAGTATTTGAGGAACCTCAAAACATGAAAGTTGTAGATATATGTATTATCTAGTTTTATACTAAATTTCAGGACCTGATTATGGGTGGATGTTGAGTTATAGGTAAGAGAGTCATGCCTGTTCCATATTTGAGCTGCCTGCTTAGTGTCTTGGGCAGGTCCAGTTTGTTGTTTGCCAATTTTGAGATCCTTATAGACATAATCTGTAAATGGTCAAAACAGAAAAGTTATATGTATATGTCTTAGTTAAAATTTGTTACAAATTTCACCTCAATATGTTATGTATGTTGTGAGTTATAGCCTTCAAAAGTCAGACTAGTCCGGATGCCAGCCCTGTTTCTAACCAGTCCCAATTGCCCTACCATATGAGGACTTTAGAGGTAGAATGGATGAAAGTTATCAACATGAAAAATGTTCCATTTTAATTATCTATATGTATACAAAGTTTCAATCAAATAGGACTTACATGTTCTAAGATATGAAGAAGAAAACTTGGTGTCTCAAAACTGCCTATGGTCAAAAATAGGGTAGAGAACAGAACATGTTTATAAATTGCATAAAATATTCCACAATGGTCCAATTTGTCTGAAATTTAGATATGTGGTATCTATATATGTTAGCTTTAATTAGAAATAAGAATCATACAAATTGGACTAGTATAGAAAAAAGTTATAAGCTAATGAACACATGAAGGTCACACTGCCATTAAACGAAACCCTAGTTAGTGGTCCTTAAAATACATATTTCAATTTGTTTAAGTTTCACTAAGTTTATTTAGCTACCAATTGACCAAGTATACACTCAATTAGGTCCACAGCATATTGGAGAGCCTCAAGGAAGTGAAAGATAGTAAGATAGAGGCTTATTAGCAGAAGAAAATGTGAGTTTAATTATCAAATGAATTCTTTGGTACATGCTACGTGTAATGTGACTTGATTTGGTTTATTTGAATTACATGATTGCTATGATATGGCCAATGAGACTATATTAGATGTAAAGTACATGTTTGGATTACATGTATACGTTTTCTTTGTATAAGGCAAAGGTTGACTGAAATGTATAATGATTGTTGCAAATGCATATGCATATGGACTTAAAAGGCGTTGTGACTAGCTTAATAGCATTGAAAAGCAAAAGAAGAGGCCTATGGCCCAAACAAATGTTCAAAAGTAAAAGAAAAGGCCTATGGCCTAACAAATGTGCAAATGTTACAAATGATCAAGCTAACTAGCAAATGCAAATGTTCACATGTAAACCCGGGACAATGTCTGTTTAGCCTTT
Source organism: Balakata baccata (assembly GCA_949630135.1). Lineage (NCBI taxonomy): Eukaryota > Viridiplantae > Streptophyta > Magnoliopsida > Malpighiales > Euphorbiaceae > Balakata > Balakata baccata. Next base: position 2,002 of record CATIWF010191519.1, read on the forward strand.
TCACAACAATAAGAAAATGATATAAGCATAAGCAAATGAAATGTTTATATGAATTAATATTATTTATATTCATATGATATTGATAAATAGAATGACATGTAAAATGTGTACGAATGACGATTATTACTTGTAACTGTGATTGGCTTGGTACTTTAGAAAGCTTTTGATAATTAATCTCATTAAGTTGCAACTCATCAAATTGCATTATTTTCAGGTAGAGTCGAGTGATTAGCTCATTTTGGAGGTGCTTATTATATAGAAGATATGGAACACAGGTCACCGGCCAAGCCTCACCAATCTCTCTCCTTGCATTGCGCATATGTATAGGGACATCTCTTTTGTGTTTTGGACTGTATGTCTGTACACATATAATATAGTGAATACGCAGTGATGTGATATATATATATATATAGTCAAGCTATTATGCTTTGTTGAATTGTTAAATGCAACAAAGTGAAATATTATATGATTAAAAAAAAATTTATCCCTCATTATAAACAAGACTATGTCCTATTCTATGCAATATACGATAACATGATATAAGTATAAGTGATATCCACAGGTATAAGGTGTTATAGTAATTGATGAAACTCAAAACATAAAAGTTGTAGATATATGTGTTATATAGTTGTATACATAATTTCAGGACTAGATTATGGTAGATGTTGAGTTATAGGCAAGAGAGTCATGTCTGTTCCATATTTGAGTTGCCTGCTTAGTGTCCAGGGTAAGTCCAGTAAGGTTTTTCCTAATTTGGAGCTCCTTATAGACATAATCTGTAACTAGTCAAAACATAAAAGTTATAGCTACATGTCTTAGCTAAAGTTTGGAACAAATTTCATCTCAATATGTTATGTATGTTGTGAATTATAGTCTTCAAAAGTCAGACTAGTCCGGATGCCAGCCCTATTTCTGACCAGTCACAATTACCCTACCATATGAGGACATTAGAAGCTGAATGGATGAAAGTTGTCAGCATGAAAAATTTTCCATTTTAACATATCTATGTTATACAAAGTGTCATACAAATATAACTTACATCTTATAAGATATGAAGAAGCAAAATTGGCGTTTCAAAACTGCCTAAGGTAAAAAACAAGGCAGATAATAGAACATATTTATAAATTGCATAAAATATTCCACAATAGTCCCATTTTTCTGAAATTTAGATATGTTATAACCTTACTTGTTAGATTTAATTAGAAATAAGAATCATAAAAATTGGACTAGTATAGACAAAGTTATAAGCTACTAAACACATGAAGGTCATACTGCCATAATACCAAACCCTAGTTAGTGGTCCTTAAAATGCATATTTCAATTTGTTTAAGTTTCACTAAGTTTATTTAACTACCAATTGACCGAGTATAGATTCAATTAGGTCCACAGCATATTGGAGAGCTACAAGGAAGTGAAAGATAGTAAGTTAGAGGCTTAATAGCAAAAGAAAAGGTGAGTTTAATTATCAAACGATTTCTTTCGTACACGCGACTATTACGTGCTGTGTGTAATGTGATTATTATGTGCTGCGTGTAATATGATTATTACGTGCTACGTGTAATGTGACTTGACTTGCTATTATATGAATTATATGATTACTATGGTATGCCTATGATATGAAAAAGTAATGGATGACTTAAATGCAAGGTTACAAGGCTATGCTTTCTCATGTGTAAATGATTGACGATTCGATATGTAAATATGATATAAATGCAATAGTTATTGAAAATGCATATGCATACAGACTTAAAAGGCATTGTGACTAGCTAAATGACATTGTAAAGTAAAAGAAGAGGCCTATGGCCTAAACAAATGTTCAAAAGCAAAAGAAAAGGCCTATGGCCTAACAAAAGGGCAAATATTTCAAATGATCAAGCTAGCTAGCAAATGCAAATATTCACATGGAAACCCGAGACAGTGTCTGTTTAGCCTGGTTATAACAAAAAGAAAATGATATAAGCATAAGTATAAGCAAATGAAATGTTTACATGATTTAATAATATTTATATTATTATGATATTGATGAATAGAATGACATGCAAAATGTGTACGAATGACGATTACTACTTGTAATTGTGACTGACTTAGTACTTTAGAAAGCTTTTGTTGATTATTCTCATTGAGTTGCAACTCATCAAATTGCATTATTTTTCAGGAAAGGTCGAGTAATTAGCTCATTTTGGAGGTGCATACTATATAGAAGACATGGATCACAGGTCACCGGCTGAGCCTCACCAATCTCTCTCCTTGCAATGTACATATGTATAGGGATATGACATTTGTATTTTGGGTTGTATATCTGCATATGTATAAATTAGTAAATATGTAATGACGTGTAAATGTGTATTTGGCCTTGACCTTTCTAACTGAAATAAATGAACATAGTATCTGAATTGTTAACATATGTGATATATTATGTTATAATCAGGATGTGTTGCTTAGCTGAGCTGTCAAATGTTGCAAAGTGATATTGATATATAATTCAAAAAAAATATATCCCTCATTTCAATAGGACTATGTCTTGTTTTATGCAATACATGATAACATGATATAAGTATAGGCGATATCCATAGGTATAAGGTGTTACATTTTCCTTCTCTTAATGCTTAAAATGCAAGTGTTATGAACAATTTGCATACAAGAAGTACTTGAATAACAATGGATTGGTCCTAAGTTGTTCAAACTTCAAAAGCAGCATGAAATGGATACAAAACCAATATATATCATCTTAGAGAGATGGCCAATGAGCAAGCCCACGCTGAGTGATATCAGATATCTAAATTGCTCTACCACTTCAAGATGATAGAAGGGAGATATAAAATGTAACATGCATTATAGATAAAAGGAAAAAGTAGAGAGACATCTTAAAAGGTACTTCCATTATAGCAAGAGTTGCAAAATGGAAATGGAATAATAAAGCTTATTTTGAGTTTTTCAAGAACATATTTATTTATCACCAATATCCATCAAATGTATATAATTAATTTTCATGTAAAAAATTTACATTTTTCAACTTTTTAATTCAAAAACACTTCAAAATGTGCTCTAAAAATTCTGAAAAAATACTCAATAAATAGAAAATTAAATTGTAAGCACTTTAAAAAAAATTGCATCGATAACAGAGCATGCACGCACCCTTATGCACCTAAGAGAGACTCCCCATGCGCCGCTCACTCTCTACCACGAGTCGGTTGACCTCTGTTGACTGCCATGTCAGTAGATCGACTACGTCATCACCACATGGACCTACTAGAGAGAGCCACATATCGACCATGTGCCATGTGTTATCAAACCTAACAGCATGGACTAATGACAATTCGCCACGTGTCACAATTGCCATGTTAGTATGACACATTAGCTTGACACGCTGGTAAGCCATGTCAACGCCAACTCAGCCTCTTTTGCTGCGTCAGACCACTTGCATGTTGACACGTGGCTGACAGTTACAATGCCTTTTAACACACCTCTGTCGATGCATGTAGCACACGCATTGTCTTAGGTGCTCGCTTCAAACCACTATTTGCAATTTTCCTATATTTTCGGGCATTCTCTACCAGTTTTGACCATAAAATCCACTATTAGGATCCTCTACGATAATGTTTGAGCATGAAACATATTAATTGAGAGTGGAATAGGCCAAAAATACGATTTCCAGAAAAATAAGAACACAAATGCGATTAGAAACTTCAAAAAACGTAGAAACTCAACCACTTGTCGAAAAAATATGAAAAAAGTACTCATTGGAAAGCTTGTGATGAGAACTTTCCAATCATACCAAATATGCATCATGAAATAGAGAAAACATTTCTCAAAAAATTAAAGAAAATTGGGATTTTAGATGAATTTCATGTAAAAATCACATATAATTCATTCCAATATTCAATTCAAGCATAAAAATACACAATTTGGCTCTAATACCAATGTAATATAATATGAGTCAGCGGAAACTTACTTGTTGAAATATGATTTCCGTATGTTCAATGATTCAGGAACACCAATTATAATAATCCGGAGTGGAATTCTACGATACAAACGCCTCTTGATTTTCTTGGATAAATTGGGAGATAAAAAAATCAAAGAGGGAGAGGGGAAGAAGAAGAACGTTATGTACTTCTGTAAATTTCTACAGTGGGAGAAGTTATTTTCTGAACAACTTCCTCTTTTATATTAATCCAATTTAGGCCTTAGACTGGGTCAAGCCCACATGGGCGGTCCAAACCCACCAAAAACCCAACAAAAATAAAGAATAGTGCTCAAATAAAGAGCTTATTGGGGATGCTCTTAAGGTATCTTTCAATATAGAGAGTAAAAAAAATTTTACAAGTCCAATAGACTCATTATATTTTTACTTTTCATTTTATGTTATCCCTTGTAAATTAATATTTATCAAACGAAGAAGATAAATTATTTTTATTATAAGAAAAGAGAAAAACAACACATCAATACAAAGGTAGAATGTGCATAAAAAATTGGTGTGTTTATATGACATAAAATAGAGAGTGAAATTTGACTTTCTAGATGTAGAGAGTCAAATTCATTCTCTTCTCTAAATTTTAAAAATAGAGAATTTATTGAAGACCATTTTTATGGATTCACTCTTTAAAATAAAAGAAGAGATTTTAAATAAAGAGCCTATTGGAGATGCTCTTAAGGTATCTTTAAATATATATAGAGAGTAAAACAATTTTTACAAGTCTAATAGACTATTTATATTTTTACTCTTCATTTTATTTTATCCCTTGCAAACTAATATTTATCAAAAGAAAAAATAAATTATTTTTATTATAAGGAAAGAAAAAATAACACACCAATAAAAAAATAAAGCATGCATATAAAAAGTATGTGTGCTTTAAATTAAGAAAGGAGAGTCAAAATTGTGCACATTAGCCATATGGCAACAGTTGTTGCAATAGCTATAGAGGTTTAAGTTTCAACACTCTATAGCAAGCTTGTTTAAAGGTTTAAACAATTGCAATTATGTCTTAGTTTATGAATAAAGAATATACTTTTGTTTCATAGTTGAACGAAAGTTTTTCATTTGACTTTTAAGAACAATTGTTGTTTTGGGTGGTCAATTGATATTCCTTATGAAACTAATATATTATGCAGTAGAGTTTATAATCTTGAAATGCTTGATTCTATCCTCAATATTAAATTTAAATAGTTGATGACCCGAAATCATATATTATGACATTGTCAACTTGGGTATATAAAAGAGAATCACATGATGAGTTATGACAACTTGAGGTCATTTGATTGTAAATCATGTGACATATGTGAATCTCATTTACTAAGCAAGTTAACAAAATAATTTTTTAGTGAAAAAGGAAGAACATGCAAAAGGAATGATGGACCTTATACATATAGATGTGTGTGGACCAATATTCATACATGCCAAAAATGGTTTTGTTTACTTTATTACCTTGATTATAATCACTCATAATTTGGGTATTTGTATATGGTGAGATACAAATTTGAAATCTTTGAAATGTTCAAAGAATTCAAAAATGAAGTATAACAATTTAGTAAAAGTATTAAGACACTTAGATTAGATTAAAGTGAAATAATACTCAAGCTAAATGTTTCAATGTCATATAATAGATAATAAGATTTTATCTGAATGAACTATATCTTATATGTTATAGCATTAAAATTTGGTTAAAAGGAGTAGCTGAACCTTATTAGACATGGTGAGGTATATAATAAGCTTTTAAAATTCCTTAAAGTTCCTTTTATGGTCATGCACATGGGATTATGTTTATGTGATCAATATAGTACCTTATCAGTCAGTTGATATTGTTCCATATAAGATATGAAATAACATAAAGCCTATTCTTTCATAAACGAAAGTTTAGGATTATCTTACTTAGGAGAAGTAGATAATGTTGGATTAGTTAAAAGTTCAATCTAACCCTATGTCTGTATGTGGATATCCAATGAGAGTCATTTGGTTATCAGTTTTACCACTGTTTGAAGCAAAAAGTGATTGTTTCAAACAAAACTATCTTCCAAGAAAAGAGTTTCTTCTACAATAAGATAGTGGGAGCAAGAATGAACTTGATGAAGTTCAAATATATACTCAAGTAGACACAAATCAATTGATAAAGCCCAAATATGTTATTCATATAGATGAAGTAACAGTAAAACCTTATGAAACACAAGAGCTTCATAAGTAATGTAGGATACGAGTTGTTCTCAAGAGATATATATCTCTTATAAGTGAACAAAATGGTTGTATTGCTCATAAAAGATCATGAGCCTGGTACTTATGAAAAGACTCTGAAGAGTTAAGAATATGATTAATGGCCATAAGCCATAAGTCGATATGGATTCCATGTCTATAAACCAAGTAAAGACTTTGGTTGATGCACCTAATGGGACAAAGCCCTATTGGGTACAATTGGGTCTTTAAGAAGACCGACATGGAAGGTAATGCAATCGCCTATAAAGCTAGAGTTGGTAGTTAAAAGATATCGTTAAAGACAAATGTTGCCTTTGACAAGACTTTTTACTCCATATACTATACTTAAATCCATCATATTACTCCTAATCATTGCTACTCATTGTGATGAGATTTTGCAAATGGATATGAAGGCAGGTTTTATTTTGAAAATCCGACTTAAAATGTGTACATAACATAGCCTAAGAGATTCATATCTAATGATGATGAAACATGATACAAATTGCAAAATCCATTGATGGATTAGTACAAACATCCGGGAGTTGAAACATCTAAATTGATGAGATAATCAAAGATTTTGTTTTCTCACAAGATATGGATAATTCATGTGTTTTCAAGAAGGTTAGTAGGAGTGCTATTTTGTTCCTAGTGAAGTATATGGAAGACATACTATTAGTATGAAATGATATTTCATTTCTAAGTTAGTCAATTTGTTACTCTAAAATAATTCTCCAAGAAGGATTTTAAAAGTAACCTGCCAAAAGGGGATTAAGATCTATAGAGATAGATCTAAGAGATTACTCATTCTTTCATAGTCTACATAGCTAATATGCTAAAGTGGTTAGCATGATGTAGTCTATGAAAGGATCCATTCTTATGATTGATAGGATTGCCCTCTCTAAGTCTTTATGTCTAAAGGCATAAGACAAATAGACTAGCATGGATGAGATTCCATTAGTTTGGTTTGTTGGATTCATTAAGTACTATGCTATGTACTAGGCCCAATGGATATCATGCTATGACTGTCATGAGTGGACATTAATATGATTCCATCAAGGGATTATGGGTGACTATCAAGAATATCTTTAAATACTTGAGAAGGACTGAGGATGTATTATTCATTTAAGGAGATAGTAAGCTTAAGGTAAGCAAGATTATGGATGCCAAAATCCAATTTGACAAGGATAACTCAAAATCCTAGTCGGGCTATGTATTCATATTAAATAGTTGTCTAGTCAATTTGAAAAGTTCCAAATAGATAATGATTGATGATTCCACAACTCAAAGTACATTACAGCTTCCAAGGCAACTGAGGAAGTAGTTTGGAAAGGGAATTCATCACAAGATAGAAGTGATTCCTAGTATTGTAAGTCTAATATGATTGGAAAAATAATAGAGCCATTGCATAAGCAAAGGAATCCTGATCTCATCAAAAGGTCCAAACAAGTACTTAATCTTATCAATTGATTTTAGAAATCAATGGTAGATGCGATGTAATGAGAGAAAGAGTTCCCACTGATCAGAAAATATCTGATCGAGTCACTAGACCAAAACCCCAAAATGAATATTATAGTCATATTCTTGCCTATAGTGTAATGTACAATGGCGAATGGCTTTAGTGCAAGTGGGAGATTGTTAGAGATGTGCCCAAAAGGCAATTTCCTTTAGCACTTAGTGTACACATTCATAAAGGCATTCTTTCATTATATTAGTATTCATTTGCATATGAATTGATATAGAACTTAAACTGATTAATGAAAGTCCATGATATGAAACACAGCATGAAGGTAATCATGATGGGATCATGATAATGAGATTCCTATTATGTGTAACTATGTTAATATCTAAATTATCCCTAGTCATAGGATCAACAAGATGGGACATTGTTGATCCGGATAGACTAGCACATGTTATACT
>CATIWF010191533.1:0-15695 GCA_949630135.1 Balakata baccata
CATTCTACTTTTCTTACCCATGTAAGAATGCATCTCTATATATAAACACAAGTCCAACTTCAATTCTTAGTGATGTGGGACAAACTCCCACTCACTTTTCACCTTTAAATCTCATTATCATGGAGCTTACTTTGAGCTTCAATTTCTATTCACACACTTTCCATTTTGAGCATATGAATACATTAATTCATAGTTCTCATGTCAAAGAACATATATCCGGGTCTTTTTTCCAAAACCGAGTTGTGGGACCCATCCGAATAATCCTCTCAAAATGGTTCATAATTACAATTTTTCCAACAAGGGGGCCTAAAGAAGGACGCCTTTTTCCTCTACAATTGCCTTTATCTCCATGTTCTCCTTTGTCATTTATCACTTGTAATTTTGCTCATGTTGATCACCACCTGTGGCATAAACGCCTGGGACATCCAAACTCTAGTGTACTTCATAATTTGCTAAATTCTGGTTTACTTGGGAATAAAAAGTTACCGTCTCTTAGTGCTGTTCAATTTGATTGCAGTTCCTGTAGGCTTGGCAAAAGTAAAACATTGCCATTTCCCACTCACACACCAAATATTGTCTAGCACTTTGATTTGATACATAGTGATGTTTGGGGTATGGCACCAATACGTTCTCGTGCTAATTACAAGTACTTTGTCACTTTTTTTTATGATTATAGTCGTTTCACATGAATTTATTTCCTGCATTCTAAAAATGAGGTATTTTTTGTTTTCAAATTTTTTTATGAATATGTTTAAACCCAATTTTCTGCTAATATCAAAATTCTTCGTACTGATAATGGGGGTGAGTACATGTCTAATCTATTTCAGGATTTTTTGCAAACTAATGGTATAATTTCTCAACGATCTTATCCTTCAACACCACAACAAAATGGGGTGGCGGAAAGAAAAAACCGTCACCTTCTCGATATTGTACGCACTCTTCTATTAGAATCTTTTGTGCCATCTCGTTTTTGGTGTGAAGCTCTATCAATTGTTGTATACCTCATCAATGGATTGCCTTCTCCATTATTAGACAATGACTCTCCTTTCATTCGATTATTTGGTCATTCCCCAAATTATTCTCACCTTCGTACTTTTGGTTGTGTGTGTTATGTTCATCTTCCTTCTCATGAACGCTCAAAACTCACAGCACAATCTATTCGATGTGCTTTTTCAGGATATGCTGTGCACGAAAAAGGTTTTCTTTGCTATGATCCTAATCTGCATCGTATTCGAGTTTCCCGCAATGTTATTTTCTTTGAAAATCAGTATTTTTTTGACTCACCATGATCCTCATTGTCCTTCAATTTCAGTTTTGCTATTATTTGCTAACTCTACTATAGATTCTGTACCTTCCAAGCCTCTCATTGTGTATTAGCGATGCATGTCTAAACCATCTGAACAATCTTTCATTCTATCTGGGCCTCCTCAAGATCATTCCTTGATTGCTGATCCTGTACAAGCAACTGAACTAGCCCTTCGCAGACACAGTACTCGGGTTAGTAAGCCCCCAGATAGGTATGGTTTCACACATCCTTTATCCTTAACAGTCACGTCTTCTGTATCTATTCCCTCATCTTACAAACAGGCAATGAAGCACAAATATTGGCGAAATTCTATTGAAACAAAACTCGATACCAAATAGTATGTTCGTTGAAGAGCTTGTTAAATGAGTCTTAAATACATACATTTGCACTTTGTTAAACGAATATGTTTACGAGCTCTTAAACAAAAATATTCGTGAGCTAATAAACCAAATAATATTGAGCTCGAGCTCAAAAAGGTTTTTAAACTTGGATTTAAGCTTAAGATCAATACTTTAAGATTAACAAACAATTTTGAACAATTTTTTTTCCTAAATCAAGATCTAAATAACCTGCGAGCGGCTTAGTTTGTTTACAACCCTAATAGTGAATCTCCTAAATAGCAGTGGCGAAATGGATGTAGATAGAAAGAAAAGTTGCTTAACAATTTTTTAGAAGCTTTTTTTTAACTGAAAATTCAATTAACTTAATCTTTATATAATAATTTTTTATAATCAGGTTTATATTTTTCTGTCATCAGTATTTTGTATTTTTTTTATACGTGTTAGAAAAAATTTTATTATTTTATATTTTATTGGGATCTCTATTATTTTTTAATGGTCCATATTATTTTATTTCACCTATTACAATAACACTTGAAAAAATTATGGGTTCATTGGACCCAAAACTCATAAGGTGCATCCGCTACTGGTTGGTAGGGTGTCTCGGTTATTGGTTATATGAATTAATATGTAGGAATACCAGGGGATGTGAGCTTGATAAGACATCACAGGTTTGTATTTGGACAGTATTTCTCTCAAATAGCTTAAAGTATAAAGCAACACGGAAGTTTTTTTTTCTTGTTGTTGGGTCGATGATTTTATTTACAGATATTTTGAAATTGCTAATATTATGTTTTAGTTTGCCAAAGCTTTTCAGGATGCGTATTAGTTATTCCATAGCATAACTAATTTGCTCAGATTGTATGTTTTGACAGTACAAATTCTTGAAACAATATCTACAAAATTGAACAACTACTGGTGGACCGTCACTGAAACTTCTTGCCTAACGGGAGAATGGAACAAAACTGTTGGAACGAAGATTATAAGTAGTGTTACATGCGACTGTTCATTTGAGAATGACACTGTTTGTCATGTCACCAACTTGTATGCTCTTTCTCTTTCTTCCTTTTTTCTTTTTGCTTTTTTTTCTTCCATATTATTTCCTTAGAAATACAAGTGCACCCACAGAAACAACTGAGATGCAAGTATTTTCTTTCACAGCCAGCTGAAGCGTTTTAACTTAACTGGAATTCTACCAGCTGAATTTGGAAATCTTTCTCATTTAGTTGAAATGTAAGTAGCTCATTCTTTATTTTCTTGCAGCTGCATTGGTCCTTTTATTTCAATAACCAATCATGCGGAAGCATTTTTCATTGAAATTTTATTTGGATTACTAGATATAACATTTCTTCAATAACCGCAGTGATCTTTCTCGCAACTATCTAAATGGAACAATACCTATAACACTTGCTCAGCTCATGAGTCTCCGCTCATTGTAAGTTGTTTGCATTTTTATCTCTTTGACAAATTTGGTATACAAAAGAGTAGGATTTCATAGGAAATGGAATCCTATTCCTAAATTTGTGCTTTAGGATTCCAATATTTTAATTTGGTATGTTTATGTAATATGGATTTAAAACATATTTTTATATTTGATATAATTTTGTTTAGGTATTTTTGGGAATATAAAATTTTTTATTTAAAAAAAACATGGAAAAAATTCCAAATAACGGCAAATATGAGATATTAGGAATCTTTATACAGGAATTGGAATTCTATTCCCAAATATTTTGGCTACCAAACTCAAATTTGCAATGGGAATCTTATTCCTATTCCAAATTGAAGAATACCAAACATAAAAGGGAAATTTGTTGGCATAACACAAGAAAACAAGGAAGAAATTTTATGACACCAAGAATAAATTTACAGAAAAAGAAGAAGAGAGTTTATACATGGAAGTGAATATAAATTTTAGGTTTAATCCATTCTCAATCCCTCATATTTTTCAATTTTTCTCAGATTGCTCCCTAAATCGGTTTTTGACATCGGTTGTCCCCTGAAGTCTATTTTTTGTCCAATTTGTCCCTGTAAAATTTTAAAACGTAACAATTTGCTGCCGCCTCCATGCTGGCATGACAGCTGGAATCCGATTTTAGACTGAAATGGTTCGTTGATGTGTAATTTACAACTAATAGAACATTGATACGTGGAAATCATTTAATTTTCAATCTCTACAACATCATATCCAATACTTCAACCAATCTTCAAAAGATGATGATATGATAGGTAATCTACATCTTGCAAAATTGTCTTACTTATGCCCTCTTTATACAACCGATTATCTTTATTTACCTTGTTCCTTTTTGCCCCCATGGTGAATTTGTATTTCCACACAATGGGGCAATGACACTCTCCCAAAAAAAATGGAGTTCAAATATCAAATCTAACATAATATTAGTGAAAATCAACCCACATCATCGAATTGCTAAAAACCCAAATCATTTTAGAAAACCTAAGTCTTATCGTTAAATTTGTATTTAGAGAAAATAATTTTGATTAATGGATTGTGCGAACTTACCCTAGATTAGTTGCATCTCTAGCCTTTTGCGATTGCTGCAATTGCGTCATTCCACTGTCTCTCAAGTCCTCTACTGCTTCTTTTGAATCATTCTTCCTCTCCATGCAAGCTTTCTACTTTTGATTTTTGACAGAGAAATCGTGGGCATGGCTGTTTGATGGGAAGTTGAGTTTTGGTGGACAAAGAGAATATGAGATATTGTGTTTAAATTAAGTTTTTAATGTAGGAGAGAGAGTGTGTCCATCTAGGAGGGAGTGTTTCCAGGTAGGAGAGATTGGGTAGACACATTAGCAAGTTTAAACAGTGTTATGAGAAGTCCCTAGCCGATACTAACGGTTGTAACCACATGACCCTTTTTGTCAAGAAAAATACCACATACTTAAAGTTGCCAAAAATGTCAAACCATATAGTGGTTTTTTGCACTTTGCCCAATTATAAATGTGTACATCAAGTGCCTAGGGTAATTGCCTTTAGGACATCTCTCTAACATTAGTAGTTGTAGAGACCTAACTTGTTTCTTAGCATTTACAATCTAGCTTTTGGTAGTGCTTTGTTTAAAACATTTGTAATTTGATCGGGTGAATTACACCAATAGTATCCCAATTATGTAACTTGTAACAACTCAGTATCTTAAACATTATTTGTAACAAAAAAACACCTAAATTATGTAAATCGTAACAAGTTAGTATCTCAAAGATTATTTGTAACATAAAAGTACATCAACTTTTATTTTGTAACTAAATAGTATTTATATTTTCAGTTATTAGGGCTCGTTTGACATTGCATTTGAAAAAAATGCTTTTTGGAAATTTTTTTTGTATTTTTAATTTTTTTGAGTTTTGAAAACTGCTTTTGGGTATAAACAAGTAAATAGATGGTTTTTCTAGAAGCAGATTTGAAAAAAACAGTTAATAAAAAATTAAAAAAATTGGTCAATTAAATCAAAAAATTCAAAACCTACGTTTGAGACACTTAACAACAATCTCAATCACTCCATTAGTTTCCATAACAGAAGTGTGACATGAAATATCTAGATAAATTTTAATAAAAACAAAATTAGTTGAGATACACAGTGAACAAAGTTGAAATTTATTTGATGTGGACATTACAACTAATTTTGTTTTTATTAAATTTTATCTAATATAGATAATCCATGTCACAGTTATGTTAGAGATGCTAACAGTTAAAGACGGAATACTATTTAGTTACAAAATAAAAGTTGAGCTACTTTTGTGTTACAAATAATTTTTGAGGTACTGAGGTTTTACGATTTACATAATTGAGGTACTTTTGTATTACAAATAATTTTTAAGGTACTAATTTGTTACGATTTACATAATTGGAGTACTGTCAATATAATTCACCCTAATTTGATCTTCTGTCTTGCTACAAACGAGTTTAATTTTGCCATCCTTTTGTTTAAGTGATACAATTTGATCTTGAAATGTTTAGCCTTGTCATGAAAAATAGGATCATTTGATATTGCAATTGCAACTTAGTTATCTACATGAATCTGTATTGGCTCATCTTGCTCCATATGTAAATCTGCAAGTATTTTTTTGATTCAAATTCCTTGATTGATTGTTACATTGGTTGCTACATATTCTGCTGTACTTTGAGCTATCACGTCTTATTTCTTTGAAGACCATGAGAAAATTCCTAATCCAAAATTAAAACAAAAACCTATTGTACTCCTCACATCATCAACATAACCTACCCAATTGCTATCAGAATAACTGTAAAATTTTAAATTCTGATAGTAAGAAAATTTAATGCCATAATTTGTTGTGCCCTTGATATATCTAACAACCCTTTTCGTAGCTTGAAAATGCACTTCACTAGCACAATGCATAAATCTTGAAAGTAGGCTTCCCACAAACATTATGTTTGGTCTAGTGGTTGTAAGATACATCAAGCAACCAATCAGGCTTTTATATTGGCTTTCATCAACCTTTTCTACTCCATTTTTGCTCAATTTCTCCTTTTGATTCATTAACGTGTTGGTGCTTTTGCAGCCTTCCATATTAAATTTTTTGAGTATTTCCTTCGCACACTTCTTTTGGCTTATGAAAACACCATTTTAATCTTACTTCACCCCTATGCTACGAAAGTAGGACATCGAGCCAAGGTCTGTCATCTCAAACACCTTGAGCATTTCAACTTTAGATTCCTCAATTAGCTTCTCATTGCTTCCTAGTACAAGAAACATCAACATAGACAAAAACTATAATTAAGCTAGTATTTGTTCTTTTTACATATAGTATAACTTCACTTGGACTCTTAACAAATCTAAGACTTTGAACATATTCATCAACTCTACTTTATTAGGCTCAAGGAGCCTATTTAAGACCATATAAGGCCTTTTTCAATAGATAGACCTTCTCTGGGTGAGTTTCACCCACGGTACCCCAATTATATAATTCATAACAATTCAGTATCTGAAAGATTATTTGTAATACAAAAGTACTTAAATTATGTAAATCGTAACAACTCAGTGTCTCAAAGATTATTTGTAACACAAATGTACCTCAACTTTTATTTTGTAACTAAATAATACTTCCATCTTTAACTATTAGTTTCCCTAACATAAGTGTGATATGAAATATCCACATCAAATAAATTTTAGTAAAACTAAAATTAGCTATAATATTCACTTCAGATAGATTGCAACTTTATTGATTGGGTATTACAACTAATTTTGTTTTTGTTAAAATTTATTTGGATATTTCATGTCATACTTATATTAGAGAGACTAAGGAGGTGTTTAGGAGTTCTATTGAGTGTTTTAAAAGCAAGTTTTGAATTTTTTGATTTAATTGACTTTTTTTTAATTTTTTATGAATTGTTTTTTTTTTCAAATCTCCTTCTGGAAAAAAAATCTATTTATCTATGTTTACCAAAAACAATTTTCAAAACTTAAAAAAGTTAAAAATATAAATTTTTTTTCCGAAAAACGTTTTTTCCAAGCATAATGTTAAACAAGCCATAATAGCTGAAAACATAAGTACTATTTAATTACAAAATAAAAGTTGAGGTACTTTTGTGTTACAAATAATATTTGAAGTATTAAGTTGTTACAATTTACATAATTGAGATACTTTTGTGTTACAAATAATTTTTGGGGTACTGAGTTGTTACACTTTATATAATTGAAGTACCGTTGACGAAATTCACCCGACCTTCTCCTCCTGTCCTTTGGCTTGGAATACCTCGAGCTGCTCTAAATAAATCTCCTCTTGAAGATAACTATTCGAAAAAGCAAATTTTACATCTAATCCACAAGATTTCCAGCCCTTTTGAACTGCTAATGCAAGTAACATTATGATATATCCAAACATGCCACTAGAGCAAAAGTTTTCGCAAACATTCACTTCAAACACTTGGCTATACTCCTTCACCACTAAGATTGCTTTGCGTTTATTTACAAAACTATCTGTATTAAGTTTGAATTTGCAAACCCATTCAACTCTAATCTCTTTTTCTATGTTCATATTTTTCCACCAACTCCTAAGTGTCATTGTATTCAATTATTCTTTGCTCCTCTTTCATTGCTTCACTCCATTTGTCATCCTTTTCTACCTCATCAAAATCTGCAGGCTCAAAAACTGCAACATTGCTTCTTTTATAAATATCATATAAGGACCTTGTACCTCTAACAGGAATATCATCTATGTCATCATCGCAATATCGTGGAGTCTGCTTCTATATTTGTGACATCCTCTCACATAATAGGACTAAATCTTGCTATATGAGCTAATGTTACATGACACGTGACGAAAAACAGTTATATCTAAAAACTTTTTTTGCATCATGATCGTGATGTCTCCTTTAAAGACTTAGAAGAAGTAAAACATGAAATAAATAATAATAAAAAAAAAACTTTATAGATATCTCCAATAAAGATTTGGGCTTCCACTAGCCTAAGGTTTACAAAAATACATTGTTAATTAAATTACATGTTCTCAAAATAGCTTTTACAACTCAAACTCCTGATACAAATAAAATCAAAATGGTTATGTATGCATCACCAACTCTCCTAGTGTCAACTTGACCTTTGACTTTCGTTGAGCTTTATCTTCTGTCAACTTCTCTTTATAGCTTTTGACTTGTGTGTGAGAAAATACACACACGTTAAGCAACCTAATGCTTAGTGGTGCATAAATGCATATAAATCTACAATATTCATATAGAAATCAAGTAGCATGCTTTCACAATAACAAACCATACATGCACATAAAAGATGACTTACCATACTACGCTTATCTCACTAGAGATTTCCATTATAATATTTGATTGCCACATTACATAACCAATATAATTTATATAAATACAATTTTACATCTCAAAGTAATCACCAAAAAAAGGGGATGAATTGGTGGGAAAATAAAAATTTCTTTGCAAAGGCAATAAAGAAAAGAGTTAGAAATGATAAAAGAGAGATAAGAGAAGGTAGATACAAGGATTTTTATAGTGGTTTGATTGTTAATTAACTCTACATCCACTCCCTAATCTCAATTGGGTGTTTCACTAACTCAACTTAGAGTTATAATAGAGTTTTCCTAGGTTATTCCCGACTGTGGTGTTTTTCACTCTTGGCTCACACCTAATCCAAATTTTCTTGTGCTTTGATGGCTAACACAAAACTAATTCCTAGTGTGTTTTGGCTCGCAAATAATCCTTACACAACAAATCCAAGTGTTTAAGGTCAGCACTTGAACCTTTAATAACTATGAGCAATTACAATGAAAGTTAAGAAATAAATTTGCAAGAATTCGGCTCTAGAAAGTTGTTAAGGCCTCATAAATGGCCTTTTGGGAGGTATTTATATATATCACCCACTAATTAGCCATTACATAGAGTGTCATTAACGCTTGCTAACATCTTCTTACAAGTGCATTAAATGCTGCCTACAGAGGGAAGTTTGCGGTTGCTAACTTGTGTTGTCCGTTGGATATTGATACATGGATTGCCCTAATTGCTTCCTAGCTCCAACAACAATGTTACGTCAAAATTCGCAGTTTGTGCACATGTTTTCGTAGTCGAGAGCCTCATTTCCCTTTCAAGTTGAGGACTTGCATTTGCCTATTTCTTTCACTTCCTTGAAAGTCCTCTTTGAGCTTGTCCTAAGCTTCCTTTGTTGTCTCCAGATGCACAATCCTTGTAAAAACGGTATCTGAGACTACTGAATGAATGAGGGAAAGAGCCTTGAACTTCTCTATGCATTCTTCTTCATAGTTCTTTATTTGTGCAATTGTTGGATTACCCCTCAATGGAGCAGGATCTCTACCATTCTCCACTACTTCCCAAAGATTCTGACTTTTAAGAATAGTTTTCATCTTCACAGCCCACATTTGATAATTTTCTCTTGTGAAAATGGGGGTTGTTACAAAAGGGGTGGTGTTTGAGGTCATTTTGGACATATAGGCTTTAGATTTTAGTGTTTATGGTTGAAGGTGATATTTGCTGGTTTTCTCTCAAATGCACAGCAGGTTTAAGAGCCCTTGAATAGCTCTGATACCACCATTAACTTGACTTAAAAACAAAGAGAGAGAGCCTTTAGTTGCTGAAAAAAACGACTTTCCTTTTCTGTTTATGGGTATTTATATTAAGTACAAAATGGAACATTAACTAGAGATTATATCTCCAATATTCTAGACTATTCTTAACTTAAGACACAAAAGTCAAATATTAACTTACTCATGAAAATTCTAGCACTTTCTTGTAAAAGAAAAATTGCTAAAGTGAAATGAACTAGTCATTACACATCACATTGTCTTTGCACTTTGGTTCACGGCCGTGAACATGCTCTTAATGGGTTATTACCCATGAATCAAACTGTGACCCATACCATAAACCATTATGGATAACTTGGTCACAAACACCTTCTCATTCATGGGCATCACTCAATAGTCACAGGTGTGAATCTATATTGGTGATCCTAGGTGTGAGTCTGCCCATGAAACAACTCCTTAATTGCCACACGATTCATGTCCGTGAATGGGTATTCACAAGTGCGATTCTGGGAAACTTTTGTGCAAAAAACAAACATGAACAAAGTACTAACTCAAAGCACATGCAAGGCTATAAGATTGACTAATATCAATCACTCCTATCAACATTCATCATGCCAAAATCAAGCCATAACATCATTAACTCACATTGAGCACACCTACGCAACAAACATGACAAGATTTTCATCTTTAACTTATCAACTACCAAATTTGCATTTGAGGCTTTTAACATAAAGTCTACCAATACCTATAGTATGCTTGTAATTGTCATGCAATCGTATCTTCTATCGAACATTTAACACATATCAACACTCAATAGAAGCCATAATACCATTTTCATCAAACCTAACCTCTAGGGTTGGGAAGTGGAAATGCTTGGTTCTGGATGTAATTTAGCTGTGAGAAATCTAATTCTTCGACTAACCTGTCTTTTCCAACTACTCTATCTAACTCTGTTACAACTTTTGCTAAAATCTATGATTGGTTTCGTTGCACATTGAACTATAACTTTGGTCTCCAATGGTCATTAATATTAGTCTGCTAGACTTTGTTCATTTGATAAGGAAGTTGATATTATTTGCTATGACAAGGAAATTAAAGCGACAATCCAATTCAACAAAAAGTTTCTTTTGCTATAAAATTAGAAACTCAGAGACAACTAAAAAAATAAATTAAATTAGTTGTTGGAATAATTTTCAATTTAACCTATTTGATACATCATAAAGAATATTTCAATTCTTAAAATACTAAAAATGTATTATCAAAGATCAATGTTGTGTGTTTTTGCCCACATTGAGAAACAGATAACGGAATTGTTACAGAATATAATATCCTAATTAGATAATTCCTTAATTAGTAGAAGCAAATATCCTAATTAGATAATTCTCTAATTAGTGGTTGTAAATATCCTAATTACTATAGCATCCTAATTAGTATAGTTGTCTTATTAGCATTCTATCTTTGTATATAAATATGTAAAGTTTGTAGCAAGAAACACAAGAAATATATTCTCATATCTCTGTTTTTACATAGTATCAGAGTATTAGAGAGTGAAATTTAGATCTGGAATATATTTTTCCAGATTTGGGTTATCTGTCAATTGACATATTAGGGTTCCGAAATTGGGTCTAACACTTGGAGTGATCTTTTGTTGTCACTGCCGTTTGGCTCGCCTCTATCTATACAACACCTTTCCAAGCTTAGTTAAGGTTATACTCTCTTGGTTTTGCTATTCACTTGAGACCAGGTTCTGTTTATTCACTTTTTCGGATTTGTAGATTCTGGTTGTGATTTGTTGTTTCTGTTTTGTTGGGATTATTGCTTTTGTATGAGTTATGGCTGACAAAGACAATTAGTATTTCTAATGTGATTCCAGTAATATCTAAAATTACGGAACACAAACTCAATGACTTTAATTATATGGATTGGAGCAAGATTCGTCTTTATTTACAAAGTATTGAAAAAGACCAACATATGACTGAAAATCCTCCTAAAGATGAGTTTAGACAGACATGGTTGAAGGAGGATGCTCGGTTATTTTTGCAAATTCGTAATTCCATTGATAGTAATGTAATTGTCTTGATTAATCACTGTGAATATATCAAAGAATTGATGAATTATTTAGATTTCTTATATTATGGAAAAGGGAATATTTTCCTAATTTACGAGGTTTGCAAATCATTCTATCATACAGAAAAGCAAGATCAGTTGCTTACTGCTTATTTTATGGATTTTAAGAAAACTTATGAATAGCTTAATATGCTACTGTCATTTAGTTCTGATGTAAATGTTCAGTAGAGTCAACGGGAGCAGATGTCAATTATGAGCTTTTTAGTTGGTCTCCCTCCTGAATTTGAGAATGTGAAGTTTCATATACTCTTAAGTTTTGAGATTTTTTCTTTGCATGATGTTTTTAGCAGGATACTTTGCATAGAGGGAACTCCATCTATTCAGTACAATAGTGCTCTTGTTAGCCAAAATCATAAATTTGGACGTTCTTATTACAGAGGTGGTGGTAAAGGAGGATCCAATTCTTTCGAGCCTCAAGCACCGGAGTCAGGAGTGATTGTATGCCATTATTGTCATAAGCTAGGCCATATGAAGAAGGATTGTAGAAAGCTTCATAATAAAAATCAGAAAGCTCACTTTGCTCATGTGGCAACCACTACTGATGCATTTGAGAAATCAATTATTGTCTCTGCAGATGAATTTGCCAAGTTCTCTCAACACTAGGAATCATTGAAATCTTCATCTACTCCAGTAACTACCATTGCAAATTCAAGTAAATCCAATGCATGTCTTGTTTCCACCTCCTCCAAATGGGTCATTGATTCTGGTCCCACAGATCATATGACAGGTAATTGTAGCCTCTTTTCTACTTTTCAGTTGCATAAATCCATCTCTAATGTCACCTTAGTGGATGGGGCATCATCTTCTGTTTTTGGGTTTGGCACAATTACTCTTACCCCCTTGCTTCCTTTGACATCTATTCTTCATTTACCTCAGTTATCTTTCAATTTGATTTCAGTAAGCCAACTTACTCGCACTCTTAATTGCTGCATCTCATTCTTTCCTGATCATTGCTTATTTCGGGATCTTATAACGAATAAGATTATTGGTAAAAGACATGAGTCAGGAGGCCTCTACATTCTTGACACCCATATACCTAGATCTATTGCCTGCTCTAGAGTTACATCCCCTTTTCAGGCGCATTGTCGGTTGGGGCATCCATCTCTTCCTTTGCTTAAGAAGTTGTGTCCTCAGTTTAGTAGGTTATCTTCCTTACATTGTGAGTCATGTCAGTTTGCTAAACATCATCGTCTTAGTTCGAGTCCAAAAGTCAATAAAAAAGCAAATTTTCCTTTTAAGTTAGTTCATTCTGATGTTTGGGGTCCTTGTTCAGTTCAGTCTAAAACTGGATTTAAATACTTTGTAACTTTTGTTGATGACTATTCTCGTATGACTTGGTTATATCTAATAAAAAGTCGTTCAGAATTTGTTTATTCACTTTTGTGCTTTTTGTACTGAGATTAAAATACAATTTAATGTTTCTGCCCATTGTCAGCTTCTTTTCAAAATTATATGATTCAAAATGGCATCATTCACCAAACATTTTGTTTTGATACCTCATTCCAAAATGGAATAGCAGAGCGAAAGAACAGACATTTCTTTGAAATAGCAAGAGCTCTTTTGTTCCAAATGAAAGTTCCTAAAACTTTTTGGGCTAATGCAGTTTCAACAGCATGTTTTCTGATTAATCGTATGTCTTCTTTTGTTTTTCATGGTGAGACTCCTTACAGTATTCTCTTTCCTACTAAATCAATGTTTCCTATCGAATCTAGGATATTTGGTAGTACTTGTTTTGTTTGCGATATTCGTCCAAATGTCACTAAATTAGATCCCAAATCATTAAAGTGTATCTTTCTTGGATATTCTCTTTTGCAAAAGGGTATCAGTATTATTGTCCTAATCTTAATAAGTACCTTGTATCTTATGATGTCACTTTTTTGGAAGAAATGCCATATTTCTCATCTTCTGCTTTAGCACATCAGGGGGAGAATGATGATTTGTTAGTTTACATTATCACATCCTCTGAACCAGTTCCTAACTCGACTCCCATCAGGCCCCCAATTTGCCAGGTCTATTCTAGAAGATAGCACCCTCATGATCCATGTCCTGCACCAACTCCTCCGTCATCAAACTCTGTTTCAAGTGATGATCTTCCTATCGCTTTGCGCAAAGGTAAGTGCCAATGTACTTATCCTATTTCCTTTTTGTTTCTTACCAACACTTGTCACCCTCTTCTTGTTCTTTTGTTGCATCTCTTGATTCCATCACTATTCCTAAAACTGTTCATGAAGCCTTGTCTCATCTTGGATGGCGTAATGCAATACTGGAAGAAATGAATGCTTTGGATGATAATGGTACTTGGACCTTTGTTGATTTACCTCCAGGGAAACAAGCTATTGGTTGTAAATCACAGCTAAGGTGAATCCTGATGGGTCTGTTGCTTGCTTAAAAGCTCGTCTTGTTGCTAAAGGCTATGCTCAGACCTTTGGAGTGGATTATTCTGATACTTTTTCTCCAGTTGCTAAACTAACATCTGTCAGATTGTTTATTTCTATGGCAGCTACTCATAATTGGCCTTTGTATCAGCTTGATATCAAAAATGCATTTCTCCATGGTGATCTCCATGAGAAAGTTTATCTGGAGCAACCTCCAGGGTTTGTTGCTTAGGGGGAGTCTGGAAAAGTTTGTCATCTTCATAAATCTTTGTATGGCTTAAAACAGAATCCTCGAGTTTGGTTTGACAAGTTTAGTCAGACAGTTGAGAAATTTGGGATGCGGAAGTGTAAATCTGACCATTCAGTCTTTTATAGACAGTCTGAAGTTGGAGTTATTTTGCTAGTTGTGTATGTTGATGACATTATTATTACTGGAAGTGATAGTGTGAGAATCTCATCTCTAAAGTCCTTTCTTCATACTCAATTTCACACTAAAGACTTAGGGATGCTAAAATATTTTTTAGGTGTTGAAGTAACAAGGAGTAAGAAAGGTATTTTCCTATCTCAGCGGAAATATGTGCTTGACTTGTTGTCTGAAATAGGAAAATTGGGGGCAAAGCCATCAAGTACTCCAATGATTCCTAATGAGCAACTTACAAAGGATGGTGAACTATTTGAAAATCCTTAGAAGTATAGAAGATTGGTTGGGAAGTTGAATTTTCTCACTGTGACTCATTCGGATATTGCACATTCTGTTAGTATTGTGAGTCAATTTATGTCGTCACCAACAGTTCATCACTGGATAGCTTTATAACAAATTTTGTGTTACTTGAAAGGGGCCCCTGGACGTGGTATTTTGTATGCGAATCATGGACACTTATATTGAGTGCTTCTTAGATGCTGATTGGGTAGGTTCAAAGATTGATAGAAGATCTACATCAGACTAATGTAACTTTGTTGGAGGAAATTTGGTTTCATGGAAGAGTAAAAAGCAAAATGTTGTATCACGCTCAAGTGCTGAATCAGAATATCGGGCCATGACACAATCTGTATGTGAGATTATGTGGATATATCAACTCTTAATTGATGTGGGTCTCAAGATTACGGTACCAGCAAAGTTGTGGTGTGATAACCAAGCCGCTCTTCATATTGCTTCTAATCCTGTTTTCCACGAACGAACAAAACATATTGAGATCGACTGCCACTTCGTTCAGGAGAAACTACAGTAAGGTTTGATCTCCACAGAATATGTGAAGACATGAGAACAATTGAGAGATCTCTTCACTAAAGCTTTACATGGGGCTCGAGTTGATTATCTTTGTAACAAACTGGGCATGATTAATATCTATGCTCCAGCTTGAGGGGGGAGTGTTACATGATATAATATCCTAATTAGATAATCTCCTAATTAGTGGTAGTAAATATCCTAATTAGTATAGTATCCTAATTAGTATAGTTGATTCCCAATTAGTGGTTGTATAGTATCCTAATTAGTATAGTTGCCTTATTAGGATTCCA
>CATIWF010191601.1:0-30942 GCA_949630135.1 Balakata baccata
TAATTAAATGAGCTAGCCCGAGGATCATATGGGCACATATAATAGTGGTTACTAATAATTTACCCATAATTAAATAGGTTCAATTATTAATTTCAAACTATTCCACTAAAAGACTGGAAACTCCATAATTGTATGTTGTCATGAATTAATATAAATTTGACTCATGCCACATTGATTTCTTTACTTAGTAATCCTTTGTACAATATCGATAATTAAATTAATATCTCAATTGTCTAATGAATTTAATTATATCTTATACCTTGACACTTGCTGATTTTCTCTAATGATCATATTTCAACAATCTCATTATAATTAAACTAAAACCCTTTAAAGCCCTAAAACCCTAGACACGACCCTAATCCTTTGAAATTCTTCTCCCACGTGATTTTTAAGGCTTTTTAAGCCTCCAAACATAAGATATATAAAGATCAAGACTTGAACATGGATTTAAAGGATTTACTAAGGAAGAAGATGGAGTTAGTGAGAGAAAGTTTGAAGCTTGAGGGAGCTCAGGTCTCCCGCCAAACCAACCTTGTTTTCTTCCTTCTTTAGATAAGATTTCATGCTTCCTTCCTCTTTTTACAAGTTTATGGTTTATTTATGCCTTATACCTGAAATGGGTAAAAACTCATTTATAAATGGATATATATGGGATGGATTCTTTGGTTTGCTAGAGGAAAACTTCCCTTTAAGCTATATTAAGATGTTAAACATGTTTTAGAGGAGGATTTAAGAAGAAAAGACCTAACTTGAGGGATTTGAGTTGGGTTTTATGTTTCCATAGCTTTATGTAGTCATATATTTTATGATGTGGTTTGAGTTGATGAGTATGGTTATGTTTATGTATAGGAGTTGCTTTGGAAGGTGGAATTACCAGCAAAGGGCTAAGCAAGCTTAAAAGCTTGGGTTTTATAGTTGGCTCCATATAAGGTAAGTATACATGCATTTTTAACTTGCTAAAATGATATGATGTTGGGTTCAATGGCATGCTAACTAGAAATGATTGATGATTAAAATGATATTAATGGCATGTGATAGATTGATTAAGGTTTGGCCTATAAAAGACATGCGAAAAATGAAATGGGAAATAAAGTGTGATTGAATAATATGGTTTTGGTAGGTTAAATACACCTAGAAACCATAATGAGCAAATACATGATAATTGACCACATAACTAGAAATATTAATGGTTACATAAGTGTACTAGACTGAACTTACGAGAAGTTGGAAATATGCTAGATTTGCTCAAAAGCTTAAAGGCATGTTAGGTAACATAAATGAACAATAAATGGCATTGATTGAGATCAATGAGGCACCATTGAAGTTTGAATATGCAATTAATGCCTATGTAAACCTTAATAAGCGTTAGTACATTATAGAATAGTTATTGGACATTTAGGATGTACTATGAGAAAATTGTAAGGCATGCCAAACTAAACATAGCCACTAATACATTATAAGAGTGCAGTTATATGATATTGGCATATAAATGCATAACATGGAAATAAATAGGTTAGTCAAGATATCAATGTGATAAGTATGCTTATAAATTCATGAGATGCATACTTATATATGATTGAAAGGGTTATATATTAGGCTTAGTGCCTATATTGGAATTGATAAGTTGGTGGATGCATAAAGGCAATTATGGCATTTACAATACTTAAAAAGGGATAGCACAAAAGGTAAGTCCCTTATTTTATGAAACTAATGACTTGTGATGAATTGATAGTTGTATGTGGAACTTGAACCAAAAAGTTTAAATGATTATAAAGTTTTTCCTGCATGTGATAAGCCTTGTGTGTAGTTCTTGTATATTGATAGGAATGACTATAATTGGTTAGCTTTAACACCCTTGTGTGTAGAATATGAGTAATGAGATAAATGGACTAGTGAAAGTCAATAAAGGTTAAATTTGAAGCTTATGAACAAAATGCATATTGGACTTTGATTCACAAGTAGTCTGTGTACAATGATTGTTTGACATATTTTGAGAACTTGAGATGTTCATAAATGTGGTAAATTATTATTATTACGATCATTTATTGGTCTTGATTATATGGATATAATCTGCATTAAAGAATGAGTTTTTGGTAGAAAATTTGAGGAAAAATAAGATCAAAACTGTTTATGCACAAAGGGGATAGCCCATTTCACAATTACCATCACCACCAGGCTAAAATTGTCATGCCATGAATAATGAAATAGGACCTTTAACAACCAGGCTTCACCACCAGGCCAAAGTGTCATGGCCATGAAACCCCAGTTTCCAGCAAAAGTGGTCCGATGATGTGTAAATATAATCATAACATGCCAATCTCTTCCACATGCTTATCTATGATGAAATATCATATGAATACATGATTTTGAGCAATATACTTTAAGAATGCAAATATGAAGATTGCATATTGGTTATGGATTTTGAATACATGATGTGAATAAATGACGAGGATAATCAGTTAACATTATATATTGCCAAAACTCTACCCGGGGATTTTTATTGGATAGATGGTGTACCATTAAAGACTTCGCAGTACTGTAAATTCATATTATTTTAGCCTTAAAGCTCGAGTCTCCGAGAGGTCAATACTTTAATAAAAAGGCCGGTAAAAGCTTGAGCCTTCGAAAGGTCAATGCTTAAATAGATAGTTAGCATATACTAGAGCCTCTGAGATGTCAATGCATTAACTGACGAACAATAAGAAAATAAAAAGATGTTGGACTATAAATTGAGAAAGAAATAAAAATCCAAATAGACTATATGATATGGAATGGAAAAGTCAGATAAGTGAATATGCATATGTCTTACATTATGTGATATTTACATTGATTGATATACGTGATGTGTATGATCAGGAATATAGAATTGAGCTAGTGCAATTCTATACTCATTATGTGTAGGCATGTTAATGCGTTAACAACTAGATAGTATAAATGTTACATTCTCTCATATAATTAGGATTAACCCAACTATAAAAGCAAATATTATAGACTTTCCGTTATTAAAAGCTTGTGAAAATTAAAACATTTTCTTTTCCTTATATTATTATCTCTTAACATCCTTTCATACAAATATTTTTCATGTTACCATATTAACATATAAATCCATATCTTATAACATACATAAAATTATCATTCATCCAATAAAATAACACCGGTTTGGGCTAAACTGGCCCGGTGTTTACCGAACTACATCATACATAAATGCATGTCCTTTAATCCAATAGACATGTATAAAACCAACTACCCATATGATATATAACAAAAACAAAAATGTTATGATATCATTGACCTCAAAGGTCTGCTCTATAGTCTCTAATGAGCTTTCTTTTCTTCAGTCAACTTCCTCTATCTACCGACTCCAAACCTGCATGCAGGAACACCCACATGCTGAGCAACCTAATGCTTAATGGTACACATATACATATAAATTCATGCAACCATGGGATGATATATCATATGTAATACTTATGTTCATGCTAAAAATAATATTCAATATGTATAAAATATAAATTTAAAATGATACAAGCATATATATATATATATATATATATATATAATCATATAATCATATTGGATACAAATCACAATCATATACCTAGACCATGCTTATAATATATTCCTTTTCATTTGCCCAAAATCATGTAATCATTTAATAACCTACATAGTATACTTGTCTCATATCATCAAATTATGTACATATATCCATGAAATGACAATCAAAGTGAATATGCCGATCATATTAACAATTAATCATAAATTATTCGTAATCAGTTGAACCTAGGAACAGTATACATTCTTATGCCACATATCATAAAATATTCAATAATCATGTAACAAGTAGTCATTTCCATTTCATTCAACTTATTTAATTAGCCAATAGCTCATTTACTCAAAAACTGGACTAACTAGATAATGGGTTGTGAATAGAAGTATTCTCCAAACTTAAGCCACCCTATTCACCTATCTGTGTATTTCTGTAATTATGCTCGTCATGAGCTTGAGTCGAGGGAGTTCTCCAAGCTTAAGCCACCTTGACTTGATAACATGAATAAGTTGTTAGCATAATGGACAAGAGCGCTATCTGAACTTAAGCCACCTTGCCTAATAATTAAAAATCATATAGAAGTTTCCTATGGTACTGTAAAAGACCCCGAATGATATATCATATATCATAAGTCTCGTCCTTGTAAGAGAAATGAGTAATTATATATATTCATATTTTCTTTTAATATGATATGTTATAATTTCATCTCATTCCATACTTGCATATCATATATCATAATTTACCTTATTAGAACTTACAAACCTCATATAAAATACACAATTAAGTGCAAAGAAGGAAATTTCCAACAATTTAGCATATATATATGTTACACGATATTTAAGAGACCAAATTCCTAATATTTCTTTCCAAGCAGATTTCTGCCATAATATTGGAATGCATTTCTCATCTATTTAGGAACTTAAATAAAACCTTATGGTCTCTAAGAAATTTTATCTTAATATCTTAGCTTTCATATGCAACAAGAATCACATAAATATGAATTTAATAACATAAGTTATAGCTCAAAAACTATAAGTTGTTCACTGAAAATTTATCCAAAATATTATGAACAGTTCTATGTCCAACTTTTGTAGCCCATTTTTGGCCTATTTACAAACAAAATTCAAATCCATATTCTTTATGAAAGTTTTAGCCCTATATGTATAGTTTCATGCAAATCCGAGCTCTATAACGTGAGTTACGTCTAAAAGAATCAAGACTGTTCCATAGAATTCTAGCAACATCACAAAATATAATACTTCACCAAAAATTAGATTAAATTCATAGACATCTCCAGTAGTCATAAATCATCATAATTATCGTTTTTAACATCAATATCATGCCAATCATTATCTCAAAACATAACGACCATCATTTCAAAAATGCAAATGGTATGGTTTAGGAATAAACATGCATATGTACTAACCTCAAATGGAGCCTTAAAAACCTTAAGCCCTCAAGCTTGCTCTTCCCTTTGGGGGTTTTCACCACCCTTTCTATCACCTAACAAGATATTGACATGCCTCTTTTAGGCAAAGAACAAACATATATAATATAACTCTACTTTTTAAATATAAACCTAACTTTAACTATCAAATTCTCTTTTAACTCAAAAATCATGTCAAGCTTCTTCTTGAACTAATCTAGATGCTAAAAGAAAGAGTTTTAACTCTTCAAAACCATAGCTTGATAAAGAACTAATCCATATGAAATGGGTCTCCACCAAGCATGAAAATAGTGGAAAACAAGAGAAAATAAGAAGAAAATATGGTTTTTAGCTTCATTTACTTCTTCCTTTGCCAAAGGTAAGGTGGGTTTGGGTATTTAGTTTTTTCCTTTCTTCATTCTCTAAGAAAATGGCTTATTTAGCTTCAACAACTCTTTCTTTCTACTTTTCTAAAGGGTTTTGGACTATATACGTGGTTTTCCCTTTAGTTTTTAGTAGTTTTGACTTTTTTTAAGTGAAACAAAATGGAAGAATAGAGGGGTGAAAATAAATCGCGAATTTAGGTGGAAAAGTTAGGGTTTGGGGCTAATGTCGTTGAGGAAGAAGGAAGAAAAAGAGTTTTTATACTTTGGTAAATATGTCACTTTGGTCCTTCCTTATTTTTGCCAAATATCTACTTAAATCCTTGGCTTTTACTTCTCTCTTATAACTTTTTTCAACTTTATATCTTTTAATGAAATCATCCATAACATAAATAAAATCTTTTTTTTTACATTTAAATACCAAATTTAGACTTTGATAATTTTTAATTGCGATAATAAAACACAATAATTATTCAAACCTAAATTACGTGTGTGTGTGTATATATATATATATATAGAGAGAGAGAGAGAGAGAGAGAGAGAGTTATATGCCATGTATTAACATGATTATATGTTATCATTTTTATGCTTATGTATTACTAAGTTATGAGTAGCTTAACGTGTGATTTTTTATGCACATAGGTTTTGGAGCCAGTATATATAGCAGTTTACAACGGAGAAGTTAGAGCTCATTCAGAGAAGACCATAGACTCGGATTTGGGTCAGATTCATAATAATGCATCTTATTTACCATTCATGAAAAGGGATGTAATTAATTATGTCTATTAATTTAAGGCCATGTAATATGATTTAATATTGGCTTAACTAGAATTAGTTAGGATGCACAAATCAAGAGCTTGATATGCACAAACTAGTACATTGATTGATGATAAATAGGTAAATAGGATACTTGTAATACCTAGCACATGATAAATCAAATAATGCTAATATGCATGTTTATCTAAAGGGAAAAGTTTTAAATTTGTACAGGTTTGAATCACCTAAATTTATAGCACTCCATATATATAACAGGATATATTCCTATTATAAGGGAGAGTGTTACATTCATTTTTTTTTCAATAATATCTTCCAGTAAAATTCTTTTGTTGGTCTTACATATGTGGAACGAGAGATGTCTACATGACATATATAAAAAAAAATTAAAAAAAAATTATATCAACAAATGGTGCATTTTGCACCTTAAGAATTAAAAACAAAAATCCACCAACAACATCGATTCTGTAGGGGATATTTTTTAAAAAAATTAAAATCTTTTGAAAAAAAATATTTTTATCAAATAATTGCAACAAAAAATTTACTTAATAAAAATCGTCTCATATTATGTACAAAATAATTAATATACAGAAATTATATCTTTTGATATTGGAGGTCGATGTTCACACAAGATCTTGCTAATGCTCCTGTCCATATAAATCTTTCAGGCTATTCTCAAGTTTGATTGCACTATATGGATAGACACCTTATGCACTATAAATTTGAGTAATTAGCAATTTGAACAATCAAAATCAAAATTAATAAAGACAATAAAAATTATTTTTTGTGCACTTACCTTTTTTGATCTTATGATGGTATGAAATTTCTTCTTGCTCCAAGAGAAAAATAATTGAAAATAATTATATCTCTTCCTCTAGGTTTTTCCGGCAAAAGAAAATGATATGATTTTTTTTTAAAATTATTTGTCCTTTTTTTTTGTTTCTCTTTTTCTAAGAGACCAACAAAAACTAGACTTTCAATCTTATTGGCCTTTGTATGTGTATCCCTTTTCAATCTAAACTTCCATTCAAAATAGGATTAGATAAATAAGGATAGAAATATCATTTATTATCTTATTTTCTTTTAAATAGAAAATAAATAAATGATATTAATTTTATCTCTTAGATTATCTTTAATCAAGATAAAATTCTTTATGAGATAATTTATCTATTTTAAATTTAATTCTAATTAAATTAGAATTTCTAAAATTTAAAATAATTATTGAATAAAAATTTATTTTTCACATACTATCCAATAATATATTAATTTTGTTCTCTTATGAACTCATGGCTCAATATGCTAATTAACAAAATATGTAGTGGTACAATCAATTAAATTAACTATATAATAGTGATTACCAATAATTTATCCATAATTAAATGAGCCCAATTATTAATTCCAAATATATTACACTAAAAGATTGGAAACTCTATAATTGTGTATTATCAGGTATAATATAAATTTGACTCATGCCACATTGATTTCATTATTTAATAATCTTTTGTATAATATCAATAATTAAATTGATATCTCAACTGTTCAATCAATTTAATTATATTTTGTATTTTGATACTTGCTGATTTTCTCTAATGATCATATTTGAACAATCTCATTATAAAAATTAATTTATAATTATTTTCGACACACTTTGGCTAGAGAATTTAATGATTAAGTACTGAAAGTCCGTCAAGAGATATTTTAGTACAAATTTTGTATTGTTAATTCATAATTATCACTATTTATAAATACACTCACTAAGTTATTGAGAATATTAACTTTTAATTAAGTCTTACTTGTTAGTAACTCAAATAAAATAATATTTATAAATATGAAATTATAATTAACTCAAAATTAAGATTAAAGTAAAATCAATGTTTATGAGATTTAAAAAGTATGAGAGTTATTTAAAATTAATTAAATCCCATTTTAGATTCAATTCTATGTAGAGAAACTGCATAACTAAATTCATACATGATTGGGACAAATTATTTAATGAATTTACTATAATCTAAACATAAATAAAGTGTTCAACTTTATTTATCAATTATGAATATTATTATTTAATCATAAGATAACTTGTATTTATGTGAATGTCTCATGTGATTATCTATAAAAATCACATAAATACCTATAATATGATTAAAAGGTTATTTGTTTAAAATTCTCATATAAACAAGATATAATGAAATACATCAACAATTTTGTTATTAGAAAATGAAATTGTAAAATAAATACATAGTATGCTTTGAAGAGCATATAATCCCAACAAATTCTCCCATTCTCTCTTCTCAAATCCCATTCTACTCTAGGGTTCTTCATAGCTTGAATTTCATAGAACACAATTCTGGGTAGCAATGGCGAATTTAGGTGGTAAGTCTTCTATTACATAAGGGGTAAAAGGTGTTTGTAGACATAGACTCTGTAATTTGTATACTTCATTTGCCCTTGAAAATCCAGGTAGAAGGTTTTTCAAGTGTCCTTTGTGGGAACATGTAAGAGATTTTAATTCACAAATGGCCGATAGTTTGCTCATTCCATCTTCTATCGTCTTGAGAGTTGTGTGAGTTTGGGGTTGATGTCATTACATAGACATTTGATAAATACTTATTATCAGTCTTCTTCTTCTTCTTCTTTTTAATTTCTGAATAGGATAATGACTTAAAATACTTTAGTGGTTCGAAGAGCCATATATTAACAGGAAAAGAGAAGTATTGATTGAGATAATTAAAAGGAAGAATCGAGTAGAGAGAGAACTCAAGGCTGTAGAAGCTGTGAATAAGGCTTTGAAGGTTAAGTTACAAAGTGTTGAAGCTACATTTGATGGATTACTTACAGAAGGCATGAAGATTCCTTTTACAAAAGGCTTTGCATGCCTCAATTGACTCATCCTTTAGTGCCTTTAACTTGGAACATAATTGACTTTCACATGTGCTATTTATAATCTCCCAAAACATCCTTTTGTATTTAGGTCTATTGTATTTTTTTTTTCCCAATTGGCATAAATATGCCTAGCACAGTTTCTATGTTCAGCATTTGGTGCAAGTTTTGCAATTCCATTGATTAGTCCCAAAGCACAAAAATGAAACACATAGTTAGTATGCAAGTAGTTTAACATATGCAATAATGCAAGAGAAATAATGGTTACCTTATGCTGGTCACTTATGAATGTTCACCTAAATCCGTCATCCATATTCAAATCCTTAAACAATATCTCAAAGAACTAGGTTCATGTCTCCTTATTTTCCTTCTCCTCTATTATCCATGCTACTGGATAAATTTTATTGTTAGCATCTTTGCCAATAGCCTCAAGTAATGCTCCCCCTAATACAATTTTAAAAAAATAGGTATCGAAACCTATAGACCTTCTACAACTAGAAATGAAACCCTTTACACAATGAACTGAATCTAATATAAATTCTATGAAACATTGGTTTTCCGGAAGCATCCATATCAGTCTTTAACACAAACCTACCATCCTTGTCCATCTTCATAAGTTCTGCATAATATGATCCTAATTTGTTGTAATGTTCTTCAAAAGACCCACAAAGCTTGTTTGGAGCTTTCCACTTAGCTTTGTAACATTGCATCAAAGTCATATCCAAGTCAAATTTCGTCTGCATATCTTGTAAAATTTGTTAACTAGATAGTTAAGGTTTCTTATGACAATACTTAACATTTGCTTTACAATCCACTCAATATTAGCTTGCCTACTGTAACCTTGCCTAAAACAAGTGTTTGCAACATTTATAACTTTTATAAAACAAGTTTGTTCACCTTGAACTTTGCTTGTATACAACCTTCATGAATAATCTTTTACACATTTAAGCTTACCCCCTCCACTTTTTGTCCATCTTACATTATGGCTATTCATAATGGACCAAGTCTAGATGGCTTATTTGCACTCATCCACATCCTTAAATTGCAATCCAATTTCCAACTCCAAGCTCCTGTGATCACAATTAAGTGCATAAACCTTAGGTTCAGATGAGTGGTACTTGGGATTGTACACACTAGCTTCATTATCTTCATTAACAGTCTTTAAAGTATCAACACTCTTCATTTTACCACTAGTTTCAACCTTCTTTTTCCCCCCATGTTCAACCTTTTTGTTACATTTAGGTTCATCCTTCTTTTTCCCTTAGGTTTAACCTTCTTTTTACCTATAGCATTATCCTTTTTAGCTCCACTTGCAATTGCTTGCTTTCCTTTACTTACTACATGTTTAATTAACTTCCTTCATGCACTATTTGCACCATTTTCGTCATCATGTGCTTCTAGATCATGCATTTTAACCTTAGGTTCCATCTAGCCTCCATATGCTCCTCATCATTAGAGCTAAAATCATCATCCTCTATACCATCTTTAGTTTCACTTTCCTCAAGTGGATTGTAATCCAGTTCATCATTACCTACCCTACCTTCATGACCAGCACCCTTATGACAGTACCTTCATCATCCCTATTATCACTAATCCTACTATTATTAACACTTGCACCATTATTATCAACAACGTTTTCACCAACAAACTCTACAATCTTATCTACTTCACAAAATACACTCACACTACGCCATTCAGGGTTAATGTATTCTAGCATTTTCATAACCCCCTTATCATGAGTAAAGAAATGTCATATCGTCCCACTTCTCCTTAAAAGTTATTCTATTGATCTTAGAGTACCCCAATTCTTTCATAGATCCTTCAATATCAAAATACCATATTCGGCCTATATCATAATATACTATAGGATGCACATCCTCACCAACATACAAGCCTTTATTATCAAAATACCCACTAAGATTAAGTAGCATATGTGCACAATATATATAGACAAATGAGTACAAAATAACGAAAACCTAGAAATTAATTTAATCAATAAAAAACATGGAGCAAAGGTAACGAATGGTTGTGGTATGTCGTGATCGAGCGATGGAGCTTCAACTCTGTTGGACCACTCATCCTAATATCAACAAGGGAGGGATTAAACAATTATAACCTCACAATACAACAAGAATCTTGGATTTTGCTTTAGCAATTAAACTATTCAGAAAGTGAAAGACGTTGATTTAGGGATTAGCAATGATGGATCTATGAAAGGGAAAGATGAGGATAAAGAGAAAAGCACGAACTAGGGCAAAAGTGAAAGAATGATCTTCGTTTATTAGGGGTGCAAAATGCACCGTTTAGTGACGTGGCTACTTCTTTGACTTAAAATTTTTTTTTTTAAATATGTCATGTAGATATCTTCGGTTCCACATATGCAAGATCAGCTAGAAAATTCCATCGGATGACATTATTGGAAAAAAAACCGAAGTTCTAGTATTAAATTACAAAAATTTGTAGTAGGAGCTAAAATTGTTACAAAGAGCGAAGTTTGGGTATTTAGCTGTAATTAATCCTAATTTATTTATATCTTCATTTCTGTTAAACAAAGAGGAATATTGGAAGTTTGAAAGTGTAGATGAGATGATGTGGCCTCTTTCAGTTTATCTGAAGGTTTCTAATTCGAGTCTTAGATATGTAGTGATCTTAAATACTCACGAGATAATGCTTTATTGCTCTTAAGGTTTTATCCGTTACGAATATAATTAGTCTCGGTATATAGTTTTAATTAACTGATTAATAATACATATAATTTAATAAAAAAAGGAAGATTGAATTTTTGGCTGTTGTGTCAGCCCACTTCTTCTCTCTAGGCCAAATTCTCAAACTAACAACCAACAAACAAAGAAAAGTTTTTTTTTTTTAAAGATTAGAAATAGCCCTTTGTTAATTGCTCTTTGATCTTTGTTTTCTTTTTTGTTAGCTGAAATCTGAGTTTCTCGAAGTCTAATTTTTCTTATAAAATTTTATATTTAATATTATTAAATTAATAAAAAGTACTAATTAACTCAATTTAAATATAAATTATTATTCTCTTAACTTATTTTTAAACAGGCATCTGTCTTTTTTTTTTTTTTTTTTTGCATTGATTATAAAATTTAATATAAAATCATAATAATTTATTTAAAATTATAAAACCCTTAAATATATAAGCTTAATTTTTCTTCTTAAACCCTAGAGCAGCGCCCTTCTTCTTCTCCCCTCTTTTTCTCCCTTCTCCACAGCTGAAGCCATCCTCTTTTTTCCATACTTCCCTCTTCTCTACAGCCACAGCCGCCCTCTTCTCCGCTGCTGTGTGGATCGTATGAAGAACTGTCCAATGTTTGTCATTCTACCATTCAATCGCTGTCGGCAGTAAGCAGCTACTATTCTTCACCTACACTATCTCGTCCTTCAGGAGTAAGCTTTAAGCCCCAATTTCATGCCCTAATATTTTATCAGTTCTCTTATATTTTGAAGAATTAGCGCCAAATTTTCTATTTCTACATTTCCTTAGCAGGGTTATCATAATCTTTCAGAAAACCAATGTGAAATTTTTTTTTTCTATCTCTGGAAATTTTCAGTTCTCATAGATTGCTAGGTATTTCGTATCCGAAGAGTTTCAATTTTCGATTATTTCATAACATTCTTGAAAGGAAAGCTAAAATTAAATGATTTTGCTCATGTAAATTGAAGTTAGTGACTGATATAATACCTTCGCGCCTGCTTTTGCAATTACTAATCACTGGATGCATACACATTGCTCTCTTTTCCCTGGTAAATAATATGACAGGAAAATGATGAAGAGAAGAATGCCTTTTTAGTTTGGGGCTGCACTGTTAATTACTACTTTTCAAGTTCTTCACTTATTATAATTATCTATTTTCCATATGCCCTTTACATAAGCAAAAGAAAAAGAGGATATAACAGCTCTGCCATTTGGAATAGTAAATGGTGGATTTGATTCAAATAGTATTGCTTTCGTTACTTGTTCAAGTGAAATTAAGTTCAGGTATATTTAATTGTGCTATTCATCAGCCGATAATGCATATAAGAACCCAATTTGGAAACACTTATATTTTTTTTGAGTAATATGTGTAATTTTTTGTATGTTTAAATGTGAAATTTGGCTAGATGCTTCGGCTCTTGGTATGTTTGATTTTGCTGGTAATAAAAATTTCAATTTTACAAATTTGCAAAAGAAACTAGCTTGTAGTATAGATGGTGCTCTGCTTTTGTAGTTATAATAAGTAGAACACATATATTTCATATTAAAGATTGAAACAGTTTATAATTTCTTGGTATTAATTTTGCTCTTGTATTCATGTTATTGGCTTATTAATCTGAGAGTGAATATTTTTGCTGCTTTTCTTGGATAGTTTGAAGGAGCACTCGTTCCATTGGAACACATTGTTGGAGTATGGGAATTCCTGCATGTTGATGTCGGGTTCATATAAAGGTAGCTTCTCTAAGTCAGATCCTTTATTGTGAAATTAGACATGGCCATAACAGTTTGATGTGCTGGAAATTTAGGAACTGCCATGCTGAGGGTTGGAAAAAATAATTTCAGGAAGTGCAGTTCATTATACCATTGCATTCTTCGAATGTTGAATGGTGTGAGGCTTTTTTTCCTTTCTTTTCTTTTTTTTTTTTTTTTTTTGTGTCTGGGGAGGGTTGGGGGTTTCCATCGTTATATTTCACTTTTGGATATTTAATATTTTGAGCTACAAGGACAAGTAAAGCATGCACTGCCAGTTTATGTTTTCTTTTACTACTGGTAACAAAATATCAATAGCTTTGAAACACAGGAATCTAAATTTTCTGTTGGGCCAAATAATAAGTAGCCATTTGAGGGAGTAAGCCTGTTGTTAGATGTTGGAAACTGTTGTGTTCATCAAGGTTGTTAAATCCAGCCCGGCCAACGAACCGGAAAAGGTAGTGGGTCACGGGTTTAAGGTCGAACTAGAGTTGAACCGGTCCAAGTTGAATATTTTTTTAAATATAACCTTAACATATTCATATGTAGTAAAATATATAAAATAATTAGATTAGACATGTTTTATCTATAATAAATATATCCAAGATATTAATATTCATAACTCAAATTAATACATAATTATATTTCAAATATATTTATAAATGTAATAATATATATGTTTTATTTGTTATTTTAATAAGTAATAAAGTTTATTTATTTATATATTTTTAATTTTTAAAATAACAATAGAAACTAATATCTTAAAAAATATATTATAGCATTTATTTTTTAATTGAATAATATTTTTTAATATATTCAAACTTTTGAGAAAAAATAAATTAAAAGAAAATGGTTAGCATTTCTTTTTTCAATAAAAATGTTATCCAAATTTTTAGCATTGAATTTTTAATTTTAATTTAATTCTTTTGTTAGAAATTCAATTATTCTTTTAGCATAGGAATTGTACATTTTGTTGAAAAAACAAGACTTGTTTTATTTCATTAAAAGTCGTTAAGATAGAAAGAATGAAGTGAAAGGTCAAGTACAAATTCAAAAGTAACTCAAAACTTAAAAAGTACAATTTGCAAAAAAAAAATCCCACATTGAAAAGAAAAGTTATGTAAAAACCAATTAATGAAATGGATGTAAAAAAAAGATCCAACAATCCTATATGGAAAAAAAAGTAAGAAAGAAGATGACATAGCATTTTATATATAAGGGTGGTTAAGCCAATAAACACATGCTTACCTTGATCAACTTGTGGTTAATCCATCTAGTTTTTGATCGATTTCCTAGTTAAACTGATTGAATTGGTTAAGTTGGATCAGATCTAATAATTAAATATTTTTTTACAAAAAATTAAAATGACCCCGTAAAAGTGTTCAATCCAGTCCAGGTTGATCAGTTCCTGGTTAACCCAGCCGGTTTTGAGGCCGGGCCATCTCCCCTAGATCTAGTGGTAAAAACCACCTGGCCTTAGGCCCGGTTTTTCCTGTTGAACTAGCTGAGCCAGACCGGTTTTTACAACATTAGTATTCATTATGCCTCTTAATTGCAATAGATCAGCAAGAATAAGGGAACTTGAAGATTTTACAGTAAATTATTTTAGTTTGAAAAATGATATGGTATTTGGTTTTCCTAGTTCTTACTAGGACTTGGTTTAACCCTATGATATATCATATAAATGAATAAAGTCCGGCATTCTTTTTTCCCTAATTCTTCAATTTTTTATTATTTATTTATTTTTTTAAACTTTTCTGAGCAGATTAGTTATTGCATTTTAAGTTTTCCTTTACACATGGTTCAGAATCATATGGAAGTATTGGGAGACAAGAAGAAACTATCAAGAAAGGGCTGTGTTTGTTGGAGCTAAGACGTGTTGGGATGGTGCAGTGGGGTGCCAGTGGGCAAGTTTCATCAGCTGATCAGTATGGGGGAAATCATATTTCATCCTCCATTGTCAAAGAAGAGCAGAGAGATGGTGAAGGTGTGACAGCAGCATCTCGTGTGTCACCTCGAATTCAGAAAAGGAGGCGCCTTAACAACTGCCAAATTAGAGAAGCTATAGCTGCAAGGAGTCTGAAGCAAAAGCAAACTAGCATTCATAAGCAAATTAAGCATGAGACTGGCCAAAAGGAGAATCCGATATCCAGCAAAAAGGAATTCATCGAAAGATGGTCCACAGAGAGGTAAGTTTAGATGATTAACCTTGTTTTTCCTATTAGTCAATTTTGAATGTCACATGGTGCTTTATAAAATGGATTTTGAAGGTATAAGATGGCAGAGAAACGTATGTTGGAGGTCATGAAGGCTGAAAGTGCTGTATTTGAGAAACCCATTTCCCGGCCAGTACTGAGGGTGGCAGCTCGTAAACACATTCCTGATACTGGACTTTTGGATCACCTACTGAAGCACATAGACGGTAAAGTGGCATCAGGTGGCACTGAGCGGTTTCGCCGGTGTTACAACACTGCAGGTGTAATGGAGTATTGGTTGGAGAGTGCTGACCTGCTAAAAATTAAGCAGGAGTCTGGGGCGCCAGATTCAGATTCAGTTCCTCCATCTTGTTGGAGACCTAGTGGTGCTTCTATTCAACAGTCTGTTTCTACTGAAGAATTGATATTGCTTAAAGAGGAAATGGCAAAATTGAAGAGGTAATGAAACCAGAATACTATTATTAAGTGATTGTTATTCCATGATTAATCTAAATGTGTCTTTTTAGGGATATGGACGAGCTGTCATCAAAGAACAAAGAGCAAAATCAAGTTAATCCAGTTGAGGTTATTCTTGGTTACACTTTTGTTATAAAGTAATGTAAATTTGATATGAAAGATTGCTTTTCGAGACCTTGTTGGGAGACCTTTTCTTTTCACAGGAGATGCTCAAGGAGCTGATGAAATGGAGAAGTAAGACTGATCAATGCCTGTTTGAGATTTCAAGTTCTTTGAGTGGTATACAGGTATCAAAGCAATACTTTATACCCTGAGATATTGACTACCTATTTGCATGTTTAGCTCAATGAATCCCTGCGCCTCCTCCCCCCCCCCCCCCCCCAAAATCTGACATGCTTTCTCAACAGGGCTTGTATCGGGAGCTGATGGTATGGAAGTCCAAGACTGAACAAAAGCTGATAGAAATTTCAAGTTCTTTGAAAAATATGCAGGCTTCAAAACAATGCACCAACACCCTCAGCCCTGTTTCTGAAAGATGGGAGGACTGGTTGGAGAGCACCAACTTGGACAATATTAAGGAGGAGGACCTTGCACCATGGATAGGGAGCACTGATCTGGTCAATGTTGGGCAAGATGCTAAGATGCAGGAATGTTCAGCTCCTCAGCCTTGGTTGAAACCTTGTGATAGTCCCTTTCAGGAACCCATTTATGCTAGAGATTTGGAACAGCTCAAGGAAGAAATGGCCAAACTGAAAAGGTTATAGAAATTTATAAAATTTTAGAGAGGCTGTGATGCTTTTGCGATTGATCCACCATTTTTCCAGCTAGAATTTATATATATATATATATATATATATATATATATATATATATATATATTGATCTTACTGCTTTGACTCTCTGCATTAACAGAGATGTGCAGGACCTGCTACCCAAGAGAGTGGAAGATGCTCAAGCTAGTGTGACCCCTGATTCATCTGCTACTTACCATTATAAGTTTGAACTTGACAATCCGTTTCTTCTTTTTCAGGTGATATTTATGATGGAGAGCACAAAATAATTTGATTTAGTGAGGAAAGAAATATATCCACTGCATTAGTAGCTCATTGAGCCATGTTTTGTAACAAAGTAACTTTTTTGACAGGAAATGTTCAAGGAGTTGGTGAAGTGGAAGGCTAAGATTGAGGAACAGATATTAGAAATTTCAAATTCCGTTAGTATCTTGCAGGCATCAAAACAATATACTGCCAGAAGCCCTTGAATGGAAGGTTGAAAAGATAGGATAGGATGTTAGTTATCATTTAGTCTTGGAGAAAACTAGTTTTACCCTTAGAGTAGTAGTAGATATTGTACAGGTCTTACAGGCTGAAAATATGAGCTTCTGGTGGCCTTAAATCTTCAAACCATTAGAAAGACATCTGACTATCTGAGGAAACTTAACCCAAACCTTAACTCACTGCCAATATGCTTCATTGGACTTGGGTTATTAATGAAGCTGTTGGTCTCCCCCATCAAGTAGATCCTCAAAATGGGTATGTTATTCGCACTGACTAGATTGACCTTTTTACATGTTTATTTATTGTTTTCATGCAGAAGATCTTGAATACTGATTTTGCTACGGCAGATCGAGCTGTGATGCTTCTAGGGATTTGTGTCTTATAGGGGTGTTCATAGTTTGATTTGGTTTGGTTGGTTTAGATAAAAAATTTATAAACAAACCAATAAAGTCGGTTTTTAAATATTTTTATTTTTTACAAAGCAAACTATTATTAAAAAATAGGAAATTTTACAAAAATGGAAAAAAAACAAGAAAATATTCACAAAATTACCGACGGTTAAATTTTTTTCAACGGTATAAAAATGTGCATAAAATAATTATAACAGTACCGAAATTCTAAAGTCATTTCAATAGTGTATAAGTGGTATATTTTTAGAATATTTTTAGTATGTTTTGAATATATTTTGGTTTAATTTAAAAAAAAAAGAATTGAATTGTTAATAGATTGATGTTTGGCTTTTATTATTTCTTGTGGAGCCTAAGAATTGATTCATAAAGTTCATTTATAGAGCTTTTGGAATATACTTTAAGAATATTTTGGATATATTTTAGAAATTCTTTGCAAATTAGTTGGGTATATTTTGAGAATATTTTAGATATATTTTGGGAATGTTTTGGTTTATTTTTAACTAAAATTCAAATTAAAAACATCACAAATTTTCAAACTAACAGTATTTACACATATTGTATTTACATATATTGAGCATTAGATTCAATTTATTGTTAAACATTGGATATATCTTTTAGAATATTTTAAATGTTAAATGGGAATACATTTGAAATACCTTGTGAATATTTTGTAAATATATTAAGAATTTTTTAGATATTTTTTGGGGAATATATTGGTTGAGTTGACTAAAAAGAAAAAGGAGAAAAATAGAATTCAATCCAAAGGCATTAGAAAAATTCTCAAACAAACAAATTTTATTTAGATTCATATTGAACATCGGATTCAATTCAATAAAAAAATGATATTAATTGCTATGATTGTATCAAATTTATAATTACATAGCATTATTGTAAATTTATTAAATCTAATAATCTCTTCAATCTAACTACTATGATCACCGATACCATTGCTGTTAAATACTGTTTCAGCAGTTCAACACCATAGCTATTATCATTGTAATAACTTCTTCCACATCAATAAAAACTACAAATATTGTTATCGTCGCGATATCTCAAGTAGGCAAGAAAGAGGAAGAAAGACAAAGAACGGATAAATTTTGAAGAATAAACAATTGAAAATAAATTGATTTCAATAAAAATTAGTAATTTTGTAAGAAAAATAAATTTCGGTAGGTAGTGAAAATTTCTCTTAAAAACTATCAAATCCAATATTATTTGGATTTGATATTAACTTAAAATATTATCAAAACATTAACTATTAAAATATTATAATAATTTCGACAAATATTAACTTAAATTTATTGTCAAAATAATAATATGAAAATCATCGAAATTTTAAAAATTCAATATACTATTTTAACTTGTAGAAATTTCAAAATATAATTTATAGATTAGTAAAATAAAAATTTGTTCTATTGTAGTGTTAAAAAGTATTCACCATCAAAAGTATCTTGATCGGAATTGAATTTAACATTTAAATTCTAAAAATTCTACAAGAAAAAGAATAATTAAATTAAATAAAAACTTATACAAATATAATATAGCATTCTGAATTTTTGTACATTGTGATGCAATATTTTTTTAAATACAAGTCCAATCTATTAAATCTTACAATATTTAATTTTTGAAATAATTAATATTTAATATACAATTATAAAAAATTATTTAAAAACTAAAGTAATCTAATATATTATAATAAAGTTATGAATATTTCTATATTTGCAGGCTTACGATCATTAATATTAATGCATTATATATCTTACATTTTTTGTTTGATTTTATTGATTTTATATTTTTTAATTAAAAATCAAACTAAAAATTCAAGTTATAAAAATTTTAAAACCATAACCATATATAAAACTATCAAACTATAATTTTCAATTTAAATTGAATTATATTGATTTGATTTAATCAATTTGATTAATTTTTGTGCAGTGAGTGCCTCATCTTCCTTATATGCTATTGTGGTATTTCTTTGATTTTCCTCATTTTTAGCATTTCGGTGAATGTGTCATTCTACAGTGCTGGACTAGTGGAGTGCATCTACATTCTATTTTGCGTTTCTTTTCTTTTCTTTTTTTTAGTAAAAAAAAAAAAAGGAAAAAAGAAAAATTGTGAAGGGTAATTTGGCTTAGGCAAATAGTTTCAGCAAAAATGTCATTATTTTATCTGTGAACTTGTTTAGTTTTGAATTTTATAATAAATCAGTCAGTTTATTTTTGAAAGAAAAATCATCTACTAGTGCTTTGATTTTAGGTTGTTTTGAGATGTGTATCTTGATCAATGGCTACACAGTCTCATCTTCACATTTGGATTAGGAACTGAGGCTTTGATTTTGCAGATTATGTATGAATGTAAAAAAAAAAAAAGTGACTGTTCAATTTTATAATTATATGGTTTTGGGGTCCAACACATTTCTGTTTTGCATTTTTCAGCAAAATCATAAGATAAATATGGTAAGCAAATGGGGATTAGTGATTACCATACCCATCAAGAAATAATTGACAATGCAACCAATGAAAGGAAGCCTGCACCCAGTCCATGGAACATTATGTAACAAGGGTCCATCACATGTATAATTATATGGTTTTGGGATCCAACACATTTCTGTTTTGTATTTTTCAGCAAAATCATAAGATAAATATGGTAAGCAAATGGGGATTAGTGATTACCATACCCATCAAGAAATAATTGACAATGCAACCAATGAAAGGAAGCCTACACCCATTACATGTGTAAGAAGTGATAGCAATTTTGTAAATAAAATAAATTTCACATATATTAAACA
Source organism: Balakata baccata (assembly GCA_949630135.1). Lineage (NCBI taxonomy): Eukaryota > Viridiplantae > Streptophyta > Magnoliopsida > Malpighiales > Euphorbiaceae > Balakata > Balakata baccata. The sequence goes on from CATIWF010191601.1 coordinate 20,614, forward strand.
TACAATATCAATTTTATAAATATTCATTATCTGGTTTACTTTATTGATAAATGTTCATTAGTTCATTAAAAAATATCTATTATGAATAAAATAATATTTATTACTGCAAAAACTTAAATAAAATAATATAGTATTCATTAAATTATATACACAATGCATTTTCATCAAAAATGATGTAATCGATTTATATCTATAAATCAAAATAAAAAAGTTGTAAATATTCATCATCCGGTTATTGAAAAATATTCGTTACTTTATTCTTTATGAATAAAGTAAATATTCATTAGTTTATTACTACAAAAATTAAAGAAAATAATATAATATTCATTAAATTATATACGCATTACATATTCATCAAGACAATTTAATGAATATATATATATATATTAAAATAAAAAAATTATAAATATTTATCATTTGGTTATTGAAAAAAGATTCATTATTTTATTAAAAAATATTTATTAGTTTATTAAAAAAGTTTATTGTGAATAAATTAAAAAGTTTATTAGTTTATTACTACAAAAATTAAAGAAAATAATATAATATTTATTAAATTATATGCACAATACATTTTATTTCAAAGCTCTAGATTTATTAACAATAAAATAAAATATTCATTAGTTTATTGAGAAATGTTTATAACAAATGAAGTAAAGGTTTATTAATAAAAGTTTATTTTTTATATTAATATAAGTTCATTTTATTTTTTTGTGTACTTAATTCAATGGATATTTTTTGTATTTTAATTTATAAATATAAATTTATTGAATCATATTCAAAAAAATCAAAACATAATAAAAAATCGAGATAAAATGTATAAAAAAACAACTTGCATCTGAATAACTGTTAATTTTTTTAAAATAAAATGAATATTTATCGATAAAATAATAAATTTTTTTACTAATAAGTAAATAATTTTTTTTTAATAAATTAATAAATTTATATTAATAAAATAAACGTATATAAATTTATTTTATTTATAAAATTACTATTTACACGTATAAGATAGATAATGCTTTGTAGACCTGGTCAAGATATAATTAGCCCAAAGGAAGCGGGATCCACAACTAGAATTGCTCTTTATTCTTGTTGTATATACTCATCAATCACATGATATGTAATTATTATATTAATAGTTAGAAAGACTGGACTTCCCCACTTTCAAGCATTTCTCCAAATTAACAAACTTATATACTAATAATCCAACTTACCAGTTAACACCTCCATTATTATTTTCTCTTTTTCCTTTAATTATATATATATATATATAAAAGGTAAAATATTAGAAATCAAATCAAATTAATTAAATATAAATTATAATTATTTTTTTAATTTTTTAATAGATTCTTAATTAATGTTAGAAGATATTATAAAAAATATATAATTTTAATAGTATTATTTTTTTAATAATGATAAAATTAAAAGTGTAGTTTAAATTTAAAAATTTGGAGAATCTAAATTATATTATCTTATTGTTGATTAATAAATTTATATTTCAAAATAAACATACTTATATAAATATAATAATTTAATCAAATATGTATAAGTTGAATTCCAATTTTATTTTCATTTCTTAATAAAAATAAACCAAATAATATATTAAAATCCATCATTTTCATTCTCTTTTATTTCAATTTTTATTTCCATTCTCACTCTTAAACTAAAGAGTTGCTAATATGTGTACTATGTTTTTATTTTTTCTAAAAAAATTATTTATGACATTTTAATTTTTTTTATAGATATTTAATTATCCATCAAAAATTAAAATAATTCAGTTAAAAGTGTAAATAAATCACATACCCATCTTTTAGAAGTAATTGAAATTTGATTCACTATATATAGGAATAAAATTATGGTTTTTTAGTTGACTATTTTTTTCCTCATTTTTCTTGGGTGAAAGGAATCTAAATATTCTGAATTTCTTTAAAAAAGATTTGGATCTGCCGAAATCGTATGAAGAACAGAGGTTTTGCATTTGAAAATGCAGGGCAGCAAACCGGCCCCTAGGAAAGAAGAAGAAGGAATCTACTTGGGCAAGAAAGAAATAATATAACTTAAAAAGACTTTTGTTTTCAAGTGATCAAGACAAGAAAGACTGAGATAAAGATGGTCCATCCGAGTCTAATTGTCTAGGGAGAGGGAATGTGACTCAGCTTCTGTTTCAATGAGAATCTAAACAAAATATTTGTCCAAAAAAAAAAAAAAAGGCAAAAAGTCTCCCCCTTTCAGTGTTTTTTTCCAATAAGCACAGAGGAAGACTTGAGCTTTTTGAGCTCCTACCAATTCATTCCTCTCTATCAATGGACAATTCAACAAAAACATCTTCATCAACTCATCAAACCACATCTAAACCCAAATGGGTTCTTCCCTACCGGACCCAGAACCTCAGAGACCGCTACACCATAGGCAAGAAGCTTGGACAAGGTCAGTTTGGCACCACATATCTTTGCACCCACAAATCAACAGGCCTTAACTACGCCTGCAAATCCATCCCCAAAAGAAAGCTCCTTTGCCAAGACGACTACGAAGATGTTTGGAGAGAAATCCAGATAATGCACCATCTATCGGAGTATCCTCATGTGGTGAGGATCAGCGGAGCCTTTGAGGATCTCTATTGTGTCCATTTGGTTATGGAGTTATGTGAGGGAGGTGAACTTTTTGATAGCATAGTGAAGAAAGGGCATTACAGTGAGAGAGAAGCTGCTAAGCTGATCAAGACTATTGTTGGGGTTGTGGAGGCTTGTCATTCTCTAGGTGTCATGCATAGAGATCTAAAGCCTGAAAACTTCTTGTTTCATAGTGTTGAGGAGGATTCTGCTCTCAAGGCCACTGATTTTGGCCTCTCTGTATTCTATAAGCCAGGTTTAATTATTTCCTTCTTCAACTACATTTTGCTTCCTTTCCCTGCATTTTTTGTAGGATTTTTTTCTAAGGGTTTTGCTGTTCTTCACATTCAATCATACTCTAAGCTTATCTCAAGTGCTTGGGAGTCTTATCCAGTTTCTACTTGTGGAATCTTTACTAAAAATTTTCAATCATGGAATATCCTTGTCTTAGAAGCAAGTTAATTTACTGTGTTTAGTTCTGGAAATGATCTGTTTCCTCATTAAACTGGCCGTAATCTGTAATATTTAGTAACAATTAATGTTGTGATTCCGGATATAAGTCGCAATTGCATCATGCTCGACATAGGTTTCTGTTAGATATTTCCTGTAATGTTCCACAGTTTGATAATTTACATTTCTATCATGGACTTCTTTTAGACGGAATTGGTTTTTTGGTTTGAAAGGGTCGTTCCTGCATCCTGGTAAGACTTTCCAGTTTTTCAACCTTAATTTTAATTTTAGATTTATTCAATTTGTAATGCTACGTTGGGTAGATGTTCTCTTATATTGCTTTCTGATTTTTCACTGAAATATATTTGGTGTAGAATATTTATCATGCTCTTTATATTTGGCATCTCCAATATCTATACCTGGTTATTGCTTCTTGGTTTCTTTCTTTACCTGTGCAAAAAGTTATTGTGATCTTGAGAAGTTTCTAGTATGGGGTCGGCTGCTAAATTTCTTAATCTTGGATTCAAAATGAGATGAGTGGCTGAGTGCTATTGTATTTTTGCTTCATTAACATTGTATTCCTCATTATAACTTTATTTGGGGCATAATAATTGAAGCATGAGTGGTAAATTAAGTTCTCAATCTGCATTTTTATGTTTGTCATTGTTCCCTTCTACTTCATCCCTGAGGTGTAGCTTGTCATTGTTATGCCCCAGCTTTTTAGTAATAAGATTTGATCCTGCAACCTGCATCTTCAATTTATTGTTAGCTTCAGAGAAACTGGAAGATTGAAACCAGACAGAGCCTTTGGAATAGTCAATAATGAGTGAAGATTCTCATATAGTAGATAAGTTATTGATCTCTGATGTTATCTTCACCCCATAAGTCAATGCTACATCTAAAACAAACCTTTATATCATCATTTTTTTCTTTCTTTTGGATTTTTCTCTGTTTCATTTTAGCTCCTCATTTTCTTCTATTTCTTTCCAGATGAAACATTTTCTGATGTTGTTGGGAGTCCATACTATGTTGCTCCAGAGGTGTTGCGCAAGAATTATGGTCCCGAATCAGATGTGTGGAGTGCAGGAGTTATTTTGTACATCCTATTATCTGGAGTACCACCTTTTTGGGCGGGTAGGCTTAGTCAAGTTCATGTGGATGAAAGATCAAATTATAGAACAGTATATGCAACATTAATTTTTAACACTTCCAACGCATGATGATCTGGCTTTTGCATCCTTGTCATTCCAGAAACTGAAATGGACATCTTTCGGCAGATATTACAGGGAAAATTAGACTTCGAGTCTGAACCATGGCCTAGCATTTCAGATAGTGCCAAGGACCTCATAAGGAAAATGCTTGAACGCAGTCCAAGGAGAAGGCTAACTGCTCATGAAGTACTCTGTAAGACTTTTCTTAACCAGGTTAGCATGGTGATAACTAGTTCAAAAGTCAGAACCATGATATTCTCTGTCTTTTGTGTCAGGCCATCCCTGGATTGTGGATGACAGAATTGCCCCAGATAAACCTCTTGATTCTGCTGTCTTATCCCGCCTGAAGCAGTTCTCTGCAATGAACAAACTTAAGAAGATGGCTTTGCGAGTAAGTCTTTGAAGATATACATCGTTTTATCCCTTAAATTGCATTGTAATGCAGTTATTGTTGTCTGTCTGCTAGTTATGAGGTATGCATCTTGTGTAGGCCTCATAATGTCCCAAACTTAGCCGCAAGACACCCATTAATAGAAACTTCACTTGAGCTAATACATTTTTTGTCTGTGATTTTGTTAAGAATCTTAGTCTCTACATTAAATCAATCATGCATGTAAAAGAATAAGTTGACTAGTTAATGGAAATGTGCATTAGTTTTGAACAATTTGCTTTTGAACATTCTTCTAAAGGCATTGAGGTCTGTGCAATATAAGCTTTGCATGAAAATTGAGGGCAGGCTGGATGAGGGTATGACAAAGGTGCTAAACTTTGCTCATGCCTTATATTTGAAAACTCATCCTTAAATTCTTCCATTACCAGAGAGTTATCACCTCCTCTAATGAAAACAATGATTATCTGCTATCACTATCTGTAGCCGTATCTAGACAGAAATCTTGTCTGCAATGCTCCCACACATGAATGTATTTATGCATTTTCTGTTTGGAGTGGTGTGGGGTGGTTTACCATAACATTCCAAATAATATATTCAGATGCTTAAATATAATGCTAATCCTAAGCTCTTGGTTGTTGAACTTTTAGAGCTAAGTGGCTATTAACATATTCAATTTGAATTGCAGTAGTTTTGTGCTAGATTTTCTTTTTGCCTTTCATTTATAACACAATGAGATGGGTATAACGATGTTCACATTTGTATTATGTTGGTTTCTTTCTGATTTCACTAATGCTAGAGAAGAGTACATGTTTATGTTTATGTTCATGTGTGTATGTGTGTGTGTATATGTATATATAAGTTGCAGAATTACATATTATATTGTGAAGATGATCAAATGAGAATACTGATTTTTGTACTAAATTTTAGGTCATAGCAGAGAGACTCTCTGAAGAAGAGATTGGTGGTTTGAAGGAGTTGTTCAAAATGATAGATACTGACAACAGCGGGACAATAACTTTTGATGAATTAAAAGAAGGCTTAAAGCGTGTAGGCTCTGAACTTATGGAGTCTGAGATAAGGGATTTGATGGATGCAGTAAGAAAAATTTTTCCAGTGAATAGTTATCAGCTTTAGGTTCTTTTTAACTTTCCTGATTTAACAGGAGATACATATCTTGAGTGGTTGCAGGCTGATATTGACAACAGTGGAACAATTGACTATGGTGAATTTCTTGCTGCTACTGTACACTTGAATAAGTTGGAAAGAGAGGAAAATCTGGTGTCAGCTTTCTCTTTCTTTGACAAAGACGGTAGTGGTTACATAACCATTGATGAGCTTCAACAAGCTTGCAAAGAGTTTGGCTTAAGTGAGCTCCACCTTGATGAAATGATAAAAGAAATTGATCAAGATAATGCAAGTCCACTCTCCTCAGTTCATTTTCTTTAAGAAAACTCCATAGAACTTTTTTACTTTGTGATTGAATAAAGCATCCAGAAGGGATTGCACCTCATTTTGTAACAAAAAAAAAACTACTCTAGCTTTTGCATACAAAGCTCATTGTTCCATTCACTTGTTTCTTTAGTATCGACCCGTTGTGGGGCTGCTTACTGATATGTGTGAGAGAGTACACAAAAGAAGGAACCTGTTATCTTACCAGTCTCCTTTCCTTTTCTTGATGCTATAATCAAATGCTTCGAGCTATTTGTTATTGTTTCTATGGCACTAAATGATCAACTGCTCATGATGTGTGTTGCAGGATGGACAAATAGATTATGGAGAATTTGCTGCAATGATGAGGAAGGGCAATGGAGGAATTGGTAGGAGAACCATGAGAAGCACAATTAACTTGGGAGATGCATTAGGAGTGACGACCACTTGCTCTAAAGAATTTGATTAATGCTCGTATCAACTCTTCTAACTAAACAAATTCGTAAGAACATTTACTAATCATCTGCTAATTTAGTCTTTATGAATAGTCAAGCCAAATTTTACTTTTATTTTTCTTGTGTTTCCTTTTTTCCTATCTAAGATAAGATAATCCATTTCATTGTGCTTTGACAGGGCTTAAGAAGAGGGCAATTTACTGAACACAGATTGATGTAATTGCTAGTAGGGATGCCACAGCTAGTAAGTTCTCTTGTTCTTGTGATACAAAATGTGCTGGAAACTTGTTCAGACTCCTAGAGAAGAAGCCAATCCCTTGCAAGCTTAAGAGGTGCAATCTCTAAGTATAATATCCTCGGTGTAACTGGAACTCTGAACTCTGAACTCTGAACTTTTTTCGCAATATTGACTAGTCTCAAAATCAATTTCATGCAAATTAATATCAGCTTTTAATTTACGGCCTTCATGTCTCATTTTATCATAAAAACCATTCCTTTTCATTATTCTTTTAACCTGTTAATGGAGACTCCGTAATTAGCAGATATTGCAAGAGCCGTACATCTTCGGAATCTACAAGTTTCAAAGAATGGTAAGGTTATTGCCATTTGTTTGTGCTTTGCATTTTTTTAGTATATAAGCTAACAAATTTGTATCAGCTAAGCTTAGACACTATTACTATCAACCAACCATGTGCCTGCGAAAATTGGAGGCTGTAGAGAATATTAAGAAAACTCAAGAGTGCAAAACTTGTGCAGTACTAATACTTCTAACAAAAAAATTTGAAGAGTATGCCCACGGTAACACAGAGCAAGTTAAAATCTACCCAGAATAAAAGCACATATAGTTTAGCAAACAGAAAATTTCATGTAAAATTGGAAAGCCAAACGAAAAATACTTATATCTGTTAAAATTTTTCCAATATTCAACTGAAAAGATTTCTGAGAGCAATATAGTAGTTTCATTTTGCAATCATTTACCAAAAATATGATTTGAGACAATGCTGACTGAAGAAGCTGCAAAGTATGGGGTTATTTACATTTTGCTTGAAACAACAAGGTATTTGGAGTGCCGCCCCTGAGCAATAATTTTCCCAGTTTTTTTCTCCTTGAATTCAACACTGGCAACTCCGACAACCTTACCCACACGTAAAACCCTTGCCTCAATCTCAATTTCTTCCTGAATGAGAAGCAAAAATCATAACTTGCACATCAGAATAGCATGTATATTATTTATGCACTATAAATTTTTTATGCAATTCGGTATATGGTAATGTTAAATAAGCTAAAAAATAGAGGGTGATTTTCCCCCTCCAATAAACCACCAACCAAATGAAACCCCCTGGCACAGATCCCTCTTTTTTTTTTTTTTTTACTGCAGAGGTCTCAAACAATTTTATTTCACATGCATGAATATTCATCATATATGTATATCAAGTGCAGCAAAGAAATATAACAAGTTGCAAGTGCTTTCTGCTCATCAAGCTGCACTATGGAACTAGCAACCCAATATCCTTTTTAACAATGATGCATCACACAAATATGGTAGTCTTAATCCTTTTTTTTTAAATGTATGAAACATTATTGTGAGAGCACAGAACCATAATTTATGAGGACGAAAATTGTAAACAGAGGAAAGTAAATTACCAAAGTCAAATAAACCCACTAGATAAAACATGATGCTTGTAGGCTTACCTTCTCTATTTGATGAAGTGAGAAAAGTAACATTATAAGGCACCAAATGCAACAAAACCATATAAAACAGAGCAACTTGAACAAAAACCAAAAGGGTCCGCGGCAGTAAAAAAGTCCACAAATAATACGATTTATTCTTTCTTGATCATAAATTACATGTGTTATTAAGTGCACAGTATCCAATAGTTCAGTCATAGTTGTTAAAGGTATGTTCAAGGCACAAGGTTTTCACGGCATCGGTTTAGCGCCTTAAAAACTCAAAAGCGGATACTGTAACAAAGGCATGCACCTTAGCGTGCCTTGGCCTAAGGCGAACCTTTGTAATATTAGTAAAATATTAGTTTTTTTTTTTTATTTTAGTGTGAGGAAACTTAAACCATTTATTATAAATTGAAAAAAACAATTAGTAGACTTTACCACATCTAATTATTTTCAAAACAAACAATAAAAATGAAAAAATAAAAATTAGGGTCAAGAAAGCATTTGTTTTAATTTTAAATACAATTTGAATAACACAATTTAGGTGCAAGATTAATTGTGATTTGTTATGATAATTCATAATTGATAAGTATTAGAATTTGTTAAATACAATATTAGTAAATTTAGGATCTTTGTGTGTTTAGAATTCAAATCTTTAGTAGTAGCTTTGTGTTTAGGATTTCAAACCTCAATAAAGTTTTTTTTCTTTGTGTATATATTTTATTGTTATGACTTATATATTTGAATTTTAATAGTTATAATATTATATTATTTTGCTAGTAATCCAATAATAAAATTAATAATTTTTTTAATTAATTTTTATTTTTTCACTTCATGTTACTCCAGCGCACGCCTAAGTTCCAAGACCTCTTAATGCAGCCTGCACATTTAATTACTATGAGTTCAGTAAACAATGAATTAGCCATTAAAGGATTGACCCATCTACATAAGGTTGACAGACTGTGATGGCGTAAATTTTTCAGGATTATGCAGATCAAACTGCAACATTAACTTGGTATTGATACTATTATCAAAATCAACAGGCAATAATTAAGGAAAACATTGAACATCAAATGCATGGAGGTTAAGTAAGAGCATCTCCAATAATAGTCTTTATTTTAAAGAATATTTTAAATAGAATAAAAAGCATCTTAAAGTATTTTTAAATATAATGTAAAAAAATTTTTACAAATCCAATGTACTCTTTATATTTTACTATTCATTTTATTTTTATTTTATACAAATTAATATTTATTAAAAAAAAGTAAATGATTTTTATTACGAGAAAAATACACTAATAAAAAAAGAAAGCATACATAAAAAGTAAAGATGTATTAATTACAATTAGAATAGAAATGAAATTTGGCTCTCTAGATGTAGAGAAAACTCACTCTCGTCTTTAAATTTTAATAATTGAGAGTTCATTAGAGATATTTTTTACGGAGCGACGCTTTAAAATACAAAGCGTAACACAAATAAAGAGTCATCAGATAGATGCTCTAAGAATAAACCATAGTTTTATGTTTGCTCCCCCAACTTTGTCAAACATTTAACATGCCCAACATAAATTTAGGCATTAATGTGATAAAATTAACATAAAAGGGCTGAGTAAAGCAGAGGGGAAAAAGAACTCAGTACTCACATCAACATAAGCAGCATCCAAGTATGATACATTGATTTCGACTGAAACACCGCTTACTGGAGTTCCAGCAGTGTACATTACAGCAGAGCCCAACAAATCGACGAGTGTAGCTGTTGCTCCACCATGCAAGAAATTCCCAGAATTCTTAACAAAAATAAATTCAAAATGTTAAAAAAAAAAAATTATAAAGAGAGATATAAAGCTGTTTGATGAAATGGGTAATGCGTGTAATGACTACCAGTAAGCAAGGAGGGACTTTCATGGAGCAAATAAGACGGCCAGGTTCAATTAGATTAACGTGAAGGCCTCGCGAAATAAATCGTTCAAACAGAAGAGGCTTTCCTCCAAGTCCAATGGCGGATTGATTCTTGTTATCTTTCTTTTCTCCTTTCTCCAAATATCTCTTCACCCTCTCCAAATCCATTTTTTCCCTTCCAAATTTCTTTGGTTTTCCAGAAAAAGGAAAAAACTTTTC